>JABSTR010002333.1:0-36868 GCA_013339765.2 Haemaphysalis longicornis | reverse complement strand
TTCGTCCAAGTATGCAGCGCACACTAAATTGGAATTCAAGATTACACATAAATCGTTAACGCCACAATACTATCGGGAGCGAGAATATGACAGCTAGGAGGCCGAGGCGGCCACGCAAACAAGAATTCACGCAGCTATACAGCGGTATAAACACAAAAACTACAACAAACATAAAATAACGACGTTACTGACCTTGCTGGGAAAGTGAGCGCATAGATGCCCTCTTTTGCGCTCGTCCGTGTCTGTGACAGCAAACGCCGGAGACCGGCATGGCTGATTTACGTTGAGCTCAGGCTGCAAGTCTCTCTTGAAATGTCGTAGTAGTATGTAGGTATGTAAGACACCTAATCGGATAGAGAGATCGCATTCACGCATTTGCAGCTTCATTTGGTGGCAATCAACACAACTGACACGCTCAGCACTGACAGCGCAAATAGTTCACTCAGGGGACACAGGGAAATGCTGCGCCTTCTTCGGCGTTGTCCCTAGGCGCTCAAAAACAAGTCCAGTGACGTCGCGTTTTGATCACGTGATTCAAGGATTTCCTTCCTCCTTCTAGCCGCTCCGACTTGGAACTTGTTTCGGCGACTTTCCGCCAGGTGCAAACACCCTCTGCACGTTTCTACTTTGAACGATGGTACCTAGCGTGCTGTGTGCTTTCGAAGCTTAGGATTTCGCCAAGGTGATATTAAGAGCTTAGACATGCTTATTTGGATCAAATTTGGACAAAGAAAAATTTGAGTGCAGTTGGCCTTTAACGGCCGATTCCACTGATCTCCAGTAAGTGGAGATCAGTGGCCGATTCCCTCGAATGGTAGACCTTCGAGCGCCCTGGTGGTGATATTTTTGCCACTCCCATGAGACGAAAAATCCCGGGAGTGAGCTGTACACTGCTAACGCGGCAGAAAAAAATACAAGCAAAACGGCCGCCGCATTTTTTTCACCCAGCCAAATTGTTTCCATCATGGAGTTCAACCATGTGTGTTCAACTACCCGCCGCGCTGGCTCAGTGGCTAAGCCGTTGCGCTGCTGAGCACGAGGTCGCGGGTTCGATTGCCGGCCGCGGTGGCCGCTTTTCTGATGGAGGCGAAAAGCAAAAACGCCGTGTGTACGAGATTTCGGAGCACGTTAAAGATCCCCAGGTGGTCAAAGTTAATCCGGAGCCCTAAACTACGGCGCGCCTCAACGCCTGCGTTGCGTCGGCGCGTTAAACCCTACAATCAATCATGTGCTTTCTACTGATTGGTATTTGATTTGCGTCTGATGCGATTTATTTCTCGATATGACTTAGTCTCTGTTATCGTATGTGTGTTCCATCTATATGTTTGAGTATCACACGATGTATTTTTGAACTCAAATATTTTTTTGTTGTAAAGTTGACGTGCCCCTAAGGGGACAATGAAATAAATGTATGTTTTGTTCCTTGCAAGTCTCGGTACTGCACTAGTCAGCGCGGTTCACTTCACTCTCATTATTGGCGGAGCTTTGGTGACATGAAATGCTCCGCCGGATGCTTAAACATGCCCTCCTCTAGGGGTGTTCTGAATAGGATGAAATACTCCGCTAACTGCCAGAAAAAACTCCTCTATTCACACGACGGAGCGTTTCAGCGGAGAAATCCGAGGGAGGTCGTGACGTCACCGCAGGCGGACTTCCGCTCGGCCAACTCCTTCGCTCACACGGAGGATGCGACTGTCGGACGGACATCACTGTTTGCAGTCGCCTATCTCTAAAGCAGAGCTGCCGTAGCACCGCCGATTCCGCGACGCGGCAATTTCTGTTAGCAAGTCAGAAGCGCCAACTACGGGGGGGCAGTGGGCTCGTGCCCCCCCCCGGACGGCTTTACGGGGGGGCAGAGCCCCCTCCGGCCCCGGCTGAGGATTTTTTTAAGGGCTTGGCTCGGCTCTGCGCCCGTCGACATCGGACTGTTGGCCGTCCTGTCTGCCAACTATTGTTTACAATAGGGGTTGGGATCTTGAAAGACAGTTCCGTCCTCCCGATGGGCAGGGGGAAACGCAGGGCCGTGTCGCTTTTCTTCACGGTGAGTTAGACGTGCTCAGTGTGCGGATTGTTGGCAACAATGTAGCGCTGCGCTATGGTGGCTGGAAGGGTGGCCCTTCTAGCCACCATAGCTTGGCTTCAGCAGCACGCCAGCAAAGCGACATTTTGTCGGGAGCATAGGTCGGCGCACTCACTCGTGAGTACACTCATTTATACTCAAACTCACTAGGGAGTACGATGATGAGTGAGTACACCCCCAGATTAAAAAAGTGAGTATGATGACGATTGAGTACAGGGGGTAAGTCCACTACTCGGTAGTACAGAAACTCATGAGTACAACTCATGAGTATGAGTGCTCATGAGTACAATACTCATGAGCATGAGTACTCATGAGGTATGAGTACTAGTGAGTATGGTACTCATGAGTACACAGTACTCATGATTACAATACTCATGAATACTGTATTTTCGAGTGCTTGCACTCGTCAGTACATGCACTCATGAGCACAGCAGTTCAAACAAGTATATCACAAACTCAATAGTATGTAGTAGTAGTAGTAAGTATTGTTGAATAAGGCGGACTTAGCCTTGCATAGCTGCCGGCAATTGCTCCGCCTAATCGTCCCCAATACCATATCAAATCTCTCAAAGTCATACCACATCACTTAGTCCTAAAATACAGACACGCAATGTCACCACACCTCACTTAGTCCTGTGGACTGCAAGAATCCGAGTAGGAGATGAGACACCTCTAATGTCCTCCGATGTAGCATGGGGCACTCCTAACTTCTGGAGATCACGAAAAAAGTTCGTCCGCTCAGGGTTGGTTTTGGAGCAGTTCATAATGAAGTGATCAATGTCACCAGTCACACTGCACGAGGGGCACAAAGGGGATGAAACAATGTTGATTTTATGTAGCCAAGCTGGTGTACGGGCTGAGTCTGTTCTTACTCGGTGGAGCAGACAGGCTTCGGCTCTTTTCAGGCCCTTTCGTCACGACTGGTTGATGTACTGGTCGCCACAGCTGCCTAAAGTGCTCGCGAACGGTCTGTTTCTGTATGCGTTGGAAATCGCACCGCGTTTGCACCGTCCTTGTAGAAGATAAGGCGTCCTTGGCTAAGCTGTCAGCATGTTCGTTTCCCGCTACACCGACGTGCGACGGGATCCACTGGAATTGCACGGTGAAGCCTTCATGCTTAAGCCGCTTTAGTAGAACTAGGGATCGCTGACAGGTCTTTTCAACAGGTATACCCCGCTGCAACAGGTGAAGGGCTGACTTTGAATCGCTGAATATTGTGACTTTTTGCCTTTCAAACGATGACAGTTGGCGCAACGCAGCTTCTATGGCAACACACTCACTCGCTGTAGATGAAACCAAAGGCGTCACCCTGGCAGCCCACGAAATATTCAAACTGGGTATGAAAAAAGCCGCCGCGCACACCCCACTTTTTGCGTCAACCGATCCATCAGTGTATATGTGCAGAGAGTCCCCGTATTCCCGTTCCAAATGCTCCAGCACCAGCGATCGTGCTTCAGCAATAGGTGTACAACGCTTCGAGCGCATATGAGGGATGGTCAATGCACAATCCACACTCTCGTGGGACCAAGGCGGGTCCAAAGTAGCCCTTTTCCCAGGCCATTTGGGACACAGCACTCCAAGAGTTTGCATGAGCACGAGACTCTACCCTTAATCGTAGATGCCGCAGTAATGCTAAGCCAGCACTTGTTTCTCCGAGGCGCAGCACTTGCATAAGCAAACGTTGAGACGCCTGAAGACGAAGAGGTGTTGACTGCGCCTCATGGAGGATCTTGTTGTTTCCAGCTGCTTGAGGGACGCCAAGAGACAGCCTAAGCCCTTTCCTGTGTAAGGATTCCAACCGCTCGTATTGTGTCTCTGAAGGCGATATGAGAGGCAGCTGATAAAGCATGCGGTTCAAGATCAAGGCTTCGTGCAACTTGACCATAGAGGCTGGGTGATTTCCCCACGTCACACCGGCAATTCTCCGCAGTACATTAAGTCTGGGCGCCACAGAGGAAACCATAGAGTCGACGGCCTTTCGCCAATTCAACCTATGGTCGAGAACAATTCCTAGAAATCGAACATGAGTAGCTTGGCGGATGGGAATGCCATTCAGTTCTATCCTGAGACGCGCAGACCGGCGTCGTACACCAGGAAATAGAACAAAACACGATTTCTCCTCTGATATAGTCAGCCCTACTGTTGAAAGATACGCTTTAACAGATGAAACAGCATGTGCGTGTTATTACACGCAATCGCTTTGTCTGGTATCCGGTGAGCCAGATGCAGATGTCATCCGCATATATTGACATACGACTTTTGACCGATGACTCTTCAGCGTAGAAGGCAGGGCAGACATGGCTACATTGAAGAGAAAGGGCGACAGAATACTGCCTTGGGTACGCCTCGTACTACAGTTCTTTTTGAACTAAACATTCTCTATCCGCACCTGCATGAAGCGGTCGGTCAAGAAGACTCGAATGAAGCGGAAGTAGGTGTCCTGTCACCTACATTTCTTGCAGATGACTCAAAATAGCACTTGGCAAGATAGAGTCGTATGCCTTAGCCACATCAAGAAACAACCGCAACGGTCGACAAGCCATAAGCTCTATTCTGTTCCAAGTGGCTGACCAAATCCAGTACACTATCTTGGGCGCTCAGCCGCTGGCGGAAGCCAGTCATGCAGCAGGAAGCTTTTTCCGATGCTCTAGCCACCACATCAGTCTGGCACAGACTAGCTTTTCCATGAGCTTTGAGACACAAGAAAGTAAGCGACACCGGCCTGTATGATAAGAGATCTGCTGTATCTTGTTTGGTTTATGCACCGGTACCACCCAGGCCAGCTTCCACGATGACGGAATGTCGCCTGTCGTCCAAATATGGTTAAAAATTCTAGGAGACTATGCTGGACTCCAATGGCAAGTTAAGTAGCATTTGGTTCGTGATGCCGTCAGGGCCAGCTGCACACCGTTTCCGTAAGCTATCGAGGGCTGTTTGAGAGGCCTCCGTATCCAGTGCTGAAACTGAGGGGTACGTAAGCGCAAGCCGTTGATGCACTACTGCGTAATCTACTAGTGTCATTGACTTAACCCTGATTTCCACTGATATTCAGTTAGGGTGGAGAGTGGCGCCAGACCGAATGGGTAGTGATCATTACCCTATCTTTATTGACGCAGCAGGATATCGGCTACGGGCCTCTAAGATTCCAGGTTGTCAACTGGGACAAGCCGATCGGAATTAGAAGCGGCTTCTGCAACGTATTAGACACCATGACAGCAAGCAAGGAAGCAGCGACCACGCTGACCAAGATACCTAGAACTTTCCGGTCCCTGACTTAAAGCTTAAAAACCTCTGTGCGGCACGAAGGGCGGAGCGTCAGCTAACGTGGAAGAAAGATTTGGCATCGAAGACGACTTTCAATAGGTTAAATTCAGCCATTCGGTATCCACACAACAAACTCTGGCGAAACCAATGGTGGCATTTTGCGCACATTAAGTGCGTTTACTCCATCACAAACTCAACTCTGGACGCACGTGTACGAGTTTCAGACATTTAGCGGTGGCGCTGTGCTGCTTAACTCTCAAGGATGGTAAAATCAGGCAACGAAAACTGCACCTCCCTCCTTTGCCTGTCCTTGTTTGGCGCTATTAACGTTTTTCGGCGGTCGCTCGCTAAGGGGTCACGGTGAAAAGGGAAAAACGAGGGGGTTAGGTCCCGGTGGGAAGCGCGGCCACAGTTGCTCTGTTTCTACGGCACCTGTTGATTGGAGCAGTTATTTTTGTTTACAAATGCGCGGCCTGGGAACGCGTAGCTGCTTCGTTCCGCTTGCTTCATTCAAATTGTTTTAGGGGAAGCGGTGGGGGCTGCTCACAATGCATGCACTACGCGCACCGAAGTCGCTCTTTTCCGGTCTTAAGCAGTTTCCATAGATGCATGTCATGCTCTGGAGTCGTTTCGTGAGCGGAACCGCTCATTTAAACAGTCGCAGTTAGTTTGCGTGATTCGCGTCAAATTGACTGCATGGTTTGTGTCAACCTCATGGTTTTATTAGGCTCCCGTTTTGAAACTTTTTGCTTAGGTTTGGTAGGACTATGTCCTCGTGCTGTCCATTTACAAGTGAGCATATAGCCCCACCGTGCAGGTTGTGGGTTGTTAATCGGACATCATAATGCCCAGTCGAACGCGTGTGACGCCTTGTTTCGCCTCGCATATTTTGTCGAACAGCGCTGGCATCTTGCTGCTGGAGGAGCGTTTTGCTTTCGAATGGCAACCCGATGCGCTGCTTCATGTTTATGCCACCGTGTAGTGATGAAGCTGACGACGACGGTGAATTTCGGTGGTTGTTCTTCCCCTACCTTCATCTGCTGTTTACTGGCGGGGCGACCACTCCTCGCTAGCAACTTGTGCCGAGTTTAGCTCGCACTGTGGAAGGCCTCGTGAAAGGGCCGTTTTATATGATGAACGCCAACGCCAGACGTTGGGTTTTTACCTTTAGCTCGCGTCTTGGAACGTCTCGTAAAACATGTTGCTTGCCATAACGACGCCACCGCACTTTTTTATCGATAGCTCTCAGCTTCATCAGCGCTTCTCGAATTAAGAGCTGCAGATTTCCACTGTGCAACCAATGCACCAACACGGCAATACAGTGACGTCAGTGCAAGCTATCACGCCTTCGAAAAGCCTGTCTGCAAACTTTGTTTTCGAGGTCACAAAGCACGCCAGGCGAGCAGTTGGACAGTGCTGTAACGGCTGCTAAGCACCGGCAGCAACTGGTTGCACTGCGGCCGTCGAGCGATACTCTCTCCAAGCCTCCAAAATACATACACATACACTGTTGGGACTGGGCTATCCCAGCTCAGTCACTACTGTTGCGACGTTGCCCTGCCCAGTCCGCTATCGACGCGGCGCAGACCATAGCGACGAAGTAGCCGAGCTGACGGTTATTTGAAGCAGCATTTATATACAATATATACAAAGTAGCAAGAGCTTTACATGGCTAAGACAAGCGTGATAGCACTTCTCAACTCAGGGCCTTCGATGAGATGCCGCCGCACCACCGCTGCTTCCGGGCTGGTTTTATACCCCCAGGGTTCGGTTGCAGTGGCGTGCAGTTCCAATGCCACCCAGTCGGAGCTATCACTGGCCGCATTATGAATCTGGTGAATGGAGGCGAAGCGATTGCGTCAGCCGAGCCGCCACGACCGGGAAAGGGAAGCGACTCTGCGGCGGCGTCTCCAGGCGCTACTTGCTGCGTGTCTGCGGGGATTAGTTCGTCCCAGGCATGATTTGGTCCAGCCGTCGTGATGGGAAAGGGAGAGCAGACTCGGCGGCGCCTTTCCCGCCAAGTCGCGGCACGTCTGACGCGGGCGGTTTGACCTAGGCGCGAATCAACCCCGCCATCGGCACGTCGCCAGGTGCAGCGAATTTGTGTCGGGCGCTCTGGCAAAACACACACACGGATACAAAGATGAGTGGTCAAAGTCAGACCCGTTTCGGGCGCTCTTAACGGAAATGAACATAGCAGCGCGTAGCGCCCCTGTCGTGTCCCTTTCTCGTGTCCCTTTCTTTTTACCCCCAACTGCCCATTAAAAGAAAAACAAATCGACTCGTTTTTTGTGCTAATGGTTCAGTCATGCAATATTTTTGAATAAATGTGACCAGTAAAACACGTATTCAAAGAAATTTCTACTGGATGCGTCAAACCGCTGAAGTTCACGGTTCATAGATTTGCGGGACGTCTTATTTGGGGACACCTCGTAGTTAGCCGACACAATGTAAAAGGCCCTCACTGCTGCAGGTGCCCCTTATGATGATGATGATGATAATGATTAGTGGTAGCCTCTTTGTAGCGGGGTGATGACGTGTCATCTCATTGGGACCCCCCACCGCTTCCTTCCCCCTTCCTTAGCCGCTTCGAGGCGCACTCCAGGTCTGCCCCCCCCCCCCCCCCCCCCCCGGAAAAAATAAGGTCTACGCCACTGGTTAAGCTCATACGTACTGATCTTGTCAACCGACCCAAATGTTCGTCGACGCGATGCAGGTGCTGCCGCGCGCAGAGAACGGCGCGACGACGTGGTAGCAGCCGGCCGGCCGGCCCACCTACAGGCCCGCATACTGATGTTAGGCTTAACACTGCGGCGAATATTCGATCGCCGCTCTTGCAAGCGGCTCAGGTGACGATTTTTAAAGCAACTTTCCATCACATCATTACCTTATTTCTCGTATACGAAGCTTTGTTTGCGCCTTGGAGAGCTATAACAAGCTGTCGCTCGAGGCTACCGGCGCCGGCCTGCGCCACTTCGCGGCCGCGGCCGCCGCTCGCCAAGCGCCCGTGCTGGTGGTATACGCGGCTCCCTCAGTGCACCTGTCATGTGCGCCACGCATTTTCGCGTCCAATGTATTAAGAAGCAATAAAAATAGAGTGCCTGCAACCGCTCTAGAACTTAGTCGCGGCCAGCTGCCCGACGAGCAGACGAAATACCGCCCGCCTCCGCCGCCAAGCGTCGTCGGAGGGTTTGTAGCTCGCGAGCAGAAGCTCCGATCTCCCATCGGAGGCGGTGCGCCGGAGAGAAACCGTGACGTAGGGGTCACGTGGCGCGCACTCCTAGGAGCGAAACGGCGGATTTCTCTCTCGTGTGAATACCACTTTAGAGGAGTAATCATTAATGGATAGCATAAAGTACTATGCAAGATGCCCGAAACATGTCCCCTCCCAAGCGGAGTAATTCTGAGCACAACACACTTTCCAAAATGCCTGAAAAATCTCTCCCCTAGAAGAGTTTATGAAATACTCCCTCCTAGGGGAGTAAATAAACTCCGCATAGTGAGTGCGTTAAAGCCATTTACTCCCTATCCAGAGTATTTCCGTTAAGAGAATATTCTCACTGGGTCACTAATTTTCCGTCAACTAAGTGTTTTTGCAGCCCCTTTTATTCGCATGAGGTCTGTCAAAGCCGCACACAGTGAAAATAAATGTTTCCAAAAAAAAAAAAAAAAAAAAAAAAAACGTACGTGGAGCAGTGCATGGGTGCCGAACAAACTTTGGTGCGCTGTCTCATCTCAGACAGCCCTGTTGCCCGAAAGCTGTCCCTTCTACAACTTCAGGCCCACCCGAAAAGCCTTTCATTTTGACAAAAAAAAAAAAAAAACGCAGTGTGTAGTCTAGAGTGCCGTCTGACGGCACTCCAGCTCAGCGCTACAGCCATATAGCAAGAGTACCTAGGCTGACACAGGTCAAAGCGTCTGCCGTTGTGGCGTAGTGGTTCCGTTTTAGCGTTCTGTTACCAAGGGCCGTAGTTCGAGTACGACTCTTGGCTTCTGAGTTTTTTGAAACATCTTAAATTTTAGTTATAATTCTTATGACTCAAGTTAGTTCTCGGTGTTTTTAGGATTGTGTTCTGTTCGTTAGGTTATGTTAGTTGAGTTACGTTACATTAATGGAGAGAGTAGTAGTGCCAGACGCGGGATTTTTTCATTGAAACGCCGGTGGACGTCGCTTTAGGGAAGTACTTGTAGTACCATCGGGCGGCATTTAGACACAAAAAATCACCTCAGCTACCGGGAACCATTGACAATTTCGGCGCTGTTGTTGGTGATTCGTCGAGGTGATTCGTTCAGCAGCAATAATGCACTATGCCGCGAAAAATCACAAAGACGAAAAAATATCAGTGAGGGAGCTAATCAAACCAATACAGCCGCCAACCTGCTTCAAATGGCGCCGTCTTTGTTGTTCGCCACATTGTTGCCAGGCTACGCCACGAACTTTGAGTCACGAATAGCTGTCGCGCTCACCAGTACAAATTTCTGACGGTGCTTGTACTGTAAGGCGAAATAGTTGACCAAAATCGAAACAGACAAATCGTACTGTCAGATGTAGTCGGCGAACCTATTCAATAAAGTGCGCAAGACGAAATTTGTCTTAAAAAAAGCGTGTCCAGCAGAAGTTTCCGCATACATATGGTTTGTATCTACATCTCCCTGCCTCGTCTTTTGCGCCAGAAAGACAATTAGGCGAGTTTCGCCAATCGCGTTCCAGGTTTTACGCTTCGTGACGTCACAAACTGCATTGCGGGAAAAACAGTTTATGGCGGTTATGCCTGTTTTCACGCTTTCATTACTTCTGTCCATAACAGTGTGCTGTCAGGAGGGCTGTGTTTGTATTCATGGCACTGTAATCTACCGATAGAGGTTGTGTTGAATCTCCCACTGGCTATGCGCCAGTCATCATCATAATCACCATCATCGTGTAGACCGTGGCAGTAAAGTTATCATCCCCGCTAAGGGCAGCCATGGCCCAGGTCTCGATTGCGTCGTTCTTCCGTTAACATTCTGTGGTGCCGTTAAACCCGTGAGGATGACCGCACGCGACGACGAAGGAGACCACCTACGTCCCCTCCGGCTTGAGGTTCCTAGAACCCCGCGATTTCGACTGTTGTTCCGCTGATCAGCCCCGCCCTCAGCCGGAGGTCAGCATGGCTGGCCCTGATTTCGTACTGACGATCGACCGTATGCGTGCGATGGATAAGTTGCGCTGAAAGCGACGTATCCTTCGCAACGCAAGTACCAGACTGCTCAAGACAGCAAACGATCTTCTTGAAGCCGTCTCAGCGACTCCTCACGACCTTCAAGAGGCCATTGACCTTCTCCAAAGTAAGGACAGCGCACTTTATGAGGTGGAGCAGGGAATCATCAATCTTCTTGACCCTGAGGATGTGGAACGTGCCTACTTCGACGCATTGGCGTACCGATGGACATATATGTCGTACCCTCAACAAGCTGCGCTCCGCCTTGAAGTCTACGAAGGCTGCCGGCCTCAGACATAAGACCGACAGCTATTTCACCCATCCAGATGACCGTCCTCAACGCGGCTCACGCACATCGACCTCGGCAGTTGTCTTGCCGAGGCTACAAGTTTCTGCTTTTGACGGTGAGCCACGTGGGTCCACGCGGATTGAGGACCATGTGGAGACTACGGCCGGCAGTCACCCGAACCTTCCCGATATTGCCAACGTGTGCACTGCGAACCGTTTGGAGCTCTGCTTGCCAGCGGAGCAGACAGACGTCTTGACGTTCGCGTCCCTGACGAGGAGCGAACGAAATAAAGGCAGATGCGACCGCTTTGCGCCCACAGTGACGTCCGGTACCTCGACTCAGACTGGCGTGAGGCCAGGTGATCCTCTCCAGAACTACTGCTCTACGACGGTGGTGCAAGAACCCGTTCCATACAACGCAACGTGCGACGCAGAGAAGGGCTGCCCACCTCAATCAGAAAAAGATAGGACGATCAAGAGCAATTTGTCCATAAACGGTTCCGGTTTTTCCGTGAAGAAACAAGCCGTCGTTGCAGCCCAGGCTTCAACATCCAAGGCTGAAGATTGGGCTAAACCCAAGGACATGCAGGTAGGACCCAGAACCGAGATAGCATCCAGCGTCCCAACGAGAGGTATTTGTGAAGAACGCAAGGCTACGCCAGCCACAGATAAGGACGTCTCGGCTGCTTCCGTGCAAATGGAAGACAAAAACATGAGGTTAAGTACGGGAAAGAAATGATAGAGCCGCCATCGTTTGAGTTTGAGTATATCTTAGCCAGAGCTTATGAAGGGCGAGTCTTTACCGGAAGCTCGTAGAGCCAGATCAGCTCAAACCGTCGAAGTAATGCAGGAACTTGCAGTCATGCGGGAAGCTGACTTGTTCCAACTCACCGAAGTTGGAAAAGCTGAGAAACCTTTGCTAATTACTCTAGTCGCATGCGAGGAGGCTACGAGACCTGTTCGAGAAGCTACAGAGCCATATTTTCAGTTGATAACCACGAAATTGAACTCATTAGAAACAGAAATTGCACGAAAGCAAACCAAAGGAAGGCGCCAGACTGATTTGGGAACACCGCTCAACACGGTGTACCAGAGCTACAGCAACAGCGAAAATTTCAGAATTGCCCGACAAGACCGCCACTACAATTTCTATAAACACACGGGACTCGAAACGTTTCATCGAGCTTGGAGCACAGTTTGGTTGTCGAAAGCGTCATATTGGCGGCGCTCGGCTGTCCTGAAAGCTGCGAGACGGCGGATTCACCGCTGAGGTGACAGCAATTCAGGGCAGATTTCGAAGGAATGACCTTATGAAAGGAAAACCAGCATACTATGATTACGGACTAATCGTTCAACCCCACAAGGATTTTCTCGCGGATGGGAGTGGGGAATAAGACGAGCCGTTTCGAACTGACGAAATCCAGCTACTTGTGGAGCAACAGGGAGTCGTAGCGTCGCGGTCTTGCGCACAAGAAGTATTCGTCGTTCCCAGCTGCTCATCCGCCGGAGAAGGAAGCATAGCCATACACAGTGAGGGTCAGAGCCATCTGCGAGATAAGCTGAAAGTCGAACAGCCTGTCACATGCTTCGCCCCCGTTTGGCTCCGTTCGCCGTACCAGGCAGCAGAGGCGTGGCGCCGCAGCGTAAACCTTGCAGCAGAGCCCTTCAATGAAAGGCATTGAAGGACTCTGCTGCTGCAGTTTCGTGAAGCGCCAAAGATCAAAGCGCTCCCTACTTGTAGACGGCGTGTATCGGATACCCACGTTTGACTTGTGCGCAGCTTAGAGGTGCCCCAGACATGGCAAAGCGGCGCCGCTGTGCATACTGCTAAGAGAAGCCCACCTGTCGCTCAAGAATTTGGATGGACTGCGGAACTCACTGTGCGAGAATCGTAAATAGGCGAAAGCCCTCAAGCAGCGCTACGAGAAAAAATTGAGAGCCCTTCCACCCCGTGAAGAGGGATGGCCAGCAAAGCTGCGGTGCTGAGCCTCCACGTGAGGTTTGACTGGGTCGTAGTCCAAGAGGTGCACGAAGCAAAACACTTTTGTTTGTGATTTGCGATTGAGCATTGTTCCTGGTTATTAACTGAAAGTCCAGTCCTGTCCAGCCACCGCTCCTCACGCATGCTCAGCACGCCTCTTCACGAGCCTATCACGAGTCTATCAAGCGGCTTTGACGCAGCGTCAGACTTGGCTACTGCGCACCTGGGCACACGCCGGCGCCAGTGCGTCTGCCACGGCCATGAAGCAACACAATCCAGCACAACCCACTTTAATCCAATACAATCCAAATCCAATCCAATCCGGCCCAAGCCAAGCCAATCGAATCGAATTGAATCCAATCCAATGCCCCTCCCGCTTTCGCCGAACGGCCCTTCACGGCACAAGCGAAACTGCTAAACCTCGGCCAGTCTCGCTTACGCTACAAAACACACAGGAATCGTGGGTAGAAATTTATCATAGCGCGGGTATGGTAATCACGGCGCATGCTCTATGAAGGCCCTAGGACCTTTTTAATTTTGTATAATTTTTTCCATGCCCCGGGGGTGTGGCGCGCAGTTTTACGATTCCGGGGATTTGAGTGGGCTCCGCAACGTGGCGCTACGCTCGCTAGCGATTCCTGTCTACATCGCTCTGGGACCGGAGACGATCTGCTGGATCATAGCCATTTACAGCTTTGCTGTAAAACTGCATCGCAGGAAGGTGTTCGAGACACAGCGCCAGCTGGTGAAGCTGTTGAACGGATAGAACATTCGGTGTGTGGTAAAGCGTTTATATTTAAGGCCAGATACGAACGTTGCAAGCGCGGGAGGATGTTGAATCTCTAGGGTTTCCACCTGGCCAGTTTTAAGTGCGATGCACTTTATAAGCGACCCTGAATCCGCCGTCCGCATTGCTCCTCCTCCTCTCCCCTAGCAACGGCGCGAGGTGCGGAGAGGAGCGTCTGTAGCAACGGCGCAGCGACGTCACACCCACGTGACCCGCGCGCGCTCCGCCTCCCGCGCCGTGGCTGCGCGCGCCCGCGCCGGCTCCCGCACCGCTCCTCGCGCCGTGACGTCACACTCCCACGTGACCGCGCGCTGGCGCCTTTGCGTCTGCTCCCCCTCTCCTCGCGCCGTGACGTCACATGCTCTGCAGCTGGCGCGCCTCTCCCCCCGTTAGGTTTGCACTCACCCTCGGCGCGCGCCTCTCCCCTCGCCTGACAGCTCCCCCTCGCCGGTACTGCGCCTCTCAAGGCGATGGCAGAATTACTACGCCGTGTACTCTCGGCGCAAGAAATGCATTCGCACTTCCTCACGATTCCCTTCGGGGAGGTGGGGGCAATTTTTTTGACCGGCCCGACCGGTTCATTAGGCAGCGGGCCGGTTGCCGGTCAATACCTAAGACCGGCCGTCATTGGTGGGGTGTTTGGCCATCGTGCCACGATTATGATCGTTTTGGCATTTTATAAGCGTCAATTCAGCGACTACGACAATAAATATGTGCCGACAAAAGCTGCGCAAAGACCCGGGAGCCAAAAAAAAAATACGTCAGGTGTTACCAGAAAATCACGTTTAGGTTTCCTTTTTAGACACTCTTAAAGGAGCCATGAAGACAAAATACAAGTAGGGTTTATTAAAAAGACGGCTTAGTCCCGATAACAATGATACCAATATCATCGCAATCTTCGAAGAAATAACGGAGATATTGAAGAAAACGTGTGAAGCAGTCGCGACCCCCTAGCCAATTTCCCGCAACTTTTCTATGACGTCAGGGAACCTTGTTTGTGCGATTGGCGGCCGCCTAACTCACCTGTCGTGACGACACATGACTGGACGTCTGTAATGGGGCCTCTAGTTCCATTCGACCGCATCACTTGAATGCTAACGCGCAGTTAACGCACTGAAAATTATGTTTTATTGTTGGCCCGTGTGACGTCATTCTTGCTCATAACACGTCACTGTGGCGCAAAATTTGAAAGTTTTTAAATACTTCTTGATTTTTTTCCGTTAAAAAACATCTTTTGTGGCTGTAATGGAGCTGAGTGAGATAGTTAATCCTAGTTCTTTCAAATTAAACGAAGTTGTATTTTCTCTTCATGGCTCCTTTAAGCACTTTCTGCGCAAATTTTTTGTTGATTTCTCACTAGGAAAATGCTACAAAAACCGGCATTGCATGGCAAAAAACACGTGGCGTCTGTTTTCCAACACAAATTCCATTCTATATACCCCTCCCCCCCCCCCCCCCCCCGGAGGGCCGGTTTTCTTTTGGGGGAAAGGTGGCAACCCTGTGAATCACCCACTGGCTATGGGCCAGTCATCATCATAATCACCATCATCGTGTAGACCGTGTCAGTAAAGTTATCATCCCCGCTAAGGGCAGCCATGGCCCAGGTCTCGATTGCGTCGTTCTTCCGTAATAGGCTGCGTCTAGTTTCTACGCTCTAGTGTACGTCGTCGAAGTGGCGCTTACGGATGCTTCTGACGTGCTCTGGTAAAATCTCCACCGCAACGTAACAATTATGGTGTCCAAAAAACTAAAAGGTGCCTGAGAACGCGTATAAATTTAGAAACAACAACGAACCCGCATCGCTCTGTTGTATTTCGCACTATTGCCGTCGTTACACCAAAGAAAAAATGCGGCAGTTCGCACAAGTTGCAAGGCTGGAGAAACAGCGAAGCTTGGGGTCGACCTAGCTTCTTCCTGTTCTGCTAAGGTTTCGCAAGTTTTGCTAGGCTTTCTTAAGTTTTGTTAGGTTTTGAGATGTCTTTGCAAAGCTAGGCTAAGTGTTGATGGGTGAGGCCAACTTTAGCCGGATTTTACAAGGCCGTTCCGGTCGGTCCCCCACACCGACAGTGGATCTCAGGGGGGAAGAAACTAAATCGACCCCAAGTCCTGCCGTTTCTATAGCCTTGCAGCACTAGTGCAAGTGCGCCATTTTTTTTTTTGCGTTTAAGTAGTTAAAGACTACCACCTTTGAAATGGTATCGTGATGATTACGCATACGCATATGCACCTTGCGCTTACACTCGAGCAGGTGCAAAATCCGGCTTCACTGTTGTAATAACGTATCTGCGGTGGGGCACCCTTTACAGGCGGCGCAGGTTTTTCTTGATTTTTTTTTGCTAACGCCACTGGAACCAGCTCAAGCTTAAACAACTACGCTGTTAAAAAGGTGGTCACAATTTATTCACACAGATGAAGTCAGACGTGTCTGTCGCTGGGCGTTACACAGTGTTGTGCGCAATCAACATCATCCCATTGGAACGTTATCTATTCCTAGAACCTTTCTTGCAAGCTCTCGTGTCGGCCTTAAATATATGCGTGCACTACTGGAAAAAATATCTCGTGGACGGTTAGTTGCAAGAAACGATGTGATAGCCTTTGACCTCAGGTTGATTTAAAGACGCTTGCTTCGTTCTTCAACCTTCGTCGTATTTAATCATTTGTCAGAGGATGGTACAAAAGTGTGTTGCAATGCATACGAAATTCTATCGTCCCTCTGTCTATGGCCTATCTCTGTGTATGGCCTCTCTGTCTACGACATATGATCGACCCGACCGCACTTCTTGAATACCGAAGTTCACAGGTGTCACGCACCGAAAACCGCAGAGACAATGTTTGGACCATACCCTACCAGAATCATAATCGGGCTATCATCACGGGCGAATACGTTATTCCTAATCGACAATATTCTGCGTAATTACCGTATCGCAAATTTTAAAGCGAAATTTTTATTTTTTTCGGTTTGTAATTGTAAAATATACTCGGCCTTTGAAGTACGGCTGCTTTGAGTGCGTCTGGGAATTTGGGTGCAACCGCAGTCATTCCTTATTCGCGAGGCTAATTTTGTGATATTTTCTTTCTTGTGAAGGTTTGGGGGTTAGGGAGGCATGTCAGCATAACGAATACCAGGAATTCTACATTACGCGTCAGGTGCGGCACAGCCGTAGCTGAATTGGCGCCACCCTGTATCTCCAATCGAAACACTCAATCAATATTCCAGCGATCCTATAACGCTGTCCCTACGATAGCGGTCCTATAACTCAGCCGCATAGCCTTATCCTAACGAATTTCTTACCGTTCGTTATTAGGAACGTTCACAAAAAGCAAAAAGAGAAACGACAGAACCGATGATGCACCGCGGCCAGTCCAACAATTTTTTGTGCCCGGTCAGTCCATTGATTTCAGTGCTCGGCTTGCTGGGTCGCGGCGTAAGCTTCCTATACACGATAGTGGCCCTAAAACTCTGCCTCATAGCATTGGCCTTACGGATTACTTTTTGTTCGTTTAGAAACAATTTCTTCGACGGCGCTCCGCGGCTAGTCCAACGATTTTCAGGGGCTCGGCCTGCTGGGTGTCCCGCGCATGATTACGACTTCGGCGTGGCGGTGTCTTCGTCCGGCCGGGTGACGTCGGCGGCCGGCGGCGGCGGCGGCGGCGGCCTGGGCTTCATGACGTTCTCGTGCAGAATTTTGCCGCCGGAGTCGTAGAAGGTGATGACCATGGAGTCCTCGGCGACCTCCATGTAGGCGAAGCCGCCGTAGCTGAACACCGAGGCCCAGGCGAACTTGAGCGAGTTGCGAGGCAGCGATCGCCGGTGGATCAGCGACGGGTTGATGAAGTTGGTGCAGCCGCTGATGAAGTACTCCACGTTCCAGCCCAGACGCTCGGGACGGATGTGCTGCGTTGAAGAAAAGAACAGCGGAAAGTGAGGCAAAACAAGACTTTGTTCCATTAGAAAGAACTAGCCTTGGGTGACTCGCTCGGTTCCATCACACCCGCAAAAGTCGATTTTAAGCGAGAAAATGGAGTAAATATTACAAAAATTTTGAAATTTCGCGCTAAAGCGACGTAATAAAGGTAACAATGACGTAATCTGGGCCCGCACTAAAAAAATGGCGCAGCTTTCACTGGTGCACGGCCGGGCTAGAGAGGAAGCGGCGCGCGCTGTCATACGGCCTTCGCTAGAGGCCTAGTTCCTGCCTGCGGCCGCTGCTAGGAGCTGGCGCGGCGGGCCAACCCTGCGGACGCGCTCGTCTCCCACTCCGCGCGCGGGGCGAGCTATGCGCGGCCTCTGCTCTTCTTTTCTTTATTTTTCACTACAATCACCGCTACTGGCGCACGCAGAAGGGGGGGGGTTAAAGGGAGCGGGTAGGAAGAACCAAACGAAGACTCCGTGCCCATCACCGAATAATGGTTTCTGATCTTCGGCTGATTATTTGTGTTGCACGCTACGCACCAGCCATACGCGACTTCGATGTATGTTCTCAAAGCGACGATGAGCCATTTTGCAATTTCTCTAAAGAAATATAATGAAATAATTACAAAATTCGACAGAACGTGGAATCTCCCTAAATTTTTAGTGTATCGTGAATAAATTACAAGCTTTGGCTTTTTTCTGTTGTGTGGTTTAATTTTTGTGTACTTTTTTGGTCTTTCACGCTTCCCTCCCTGCCCCCTGTCCCCTTTTCTGAACTGAAATCCTAAGTACTCCGCTGTCGTGGGCGCCCGCCATCGGGTAGCAACAAACAGAATTGCTGCCAAAATTTTGCTCTCAGCGCAGCGTGATTGATTCGCCTTGGCTAGTTTCAATGTTTCGGTTTCATATGCAGGTTGAAGTACTTAGCGGCGTACTCTAATTGTCATAGGTTACGACTTAAAACTTGCAGAGCGTTAGTTAAGAAATCTTTAAAAACGCATGCCGAAGAAAAAGCATCGGGGATAATCTGTGAACTGAAAGGCACCAGGCAAACTGGAAACGAGTTTATTTGGAGAGAAGCAATGATACCTTACTGAATTATGCACAACAGCACAGGAGGTTGTCAGAAGCTAGCAAGTAAACATTCGGTAATTACCCCTAAAAAGTTTGCAATACATTGAAGTAAACAGTAAAAAGCACAATTGCACCATTTGAACACATAAATAATGGCGTTCCCTAGTTCGAGCACCAGAAAAAATCATCTTCGGCGTGACAAAACGTCTTTGCACAAAAGAAACGTTGTTCGAGCTGGAGAAGCTTCACAGTCGGAAGTGCTTCCACGACGGCTTATGTGTATAGTTTCATGCGCTTTTCATTTGTCGTCGATGACTCGAGTGGAGTGATTCACTAAAAGGATCCTGAAGAATTGTCAGCAATCAAACTTGCTGACCGTCTTCCGTGATTGTCCGCCGGGCTTGTCTTTAAGGCCAAACACAGCGTCGGCCTTCCTGTCATAGATGCACTTGGGTCTGATGCTTGCTTCGTTCGATTATCAAGGAGGCCATATGCTGCTTGCTGCTCAGCATCGACGCCTCGGAAACGAGCCTTTCCTTCATCGCGGCGCTCATTCCGGATGTCGTCGGGGATGGACCCAATGTACCTCTGTAGAGTACACTTTGCAGGCAAGGTTAAAAGGCCCGACGTGCGAGCGTAGTCATATCCTTTCGGGCGAAATGAAACGCCATATGACGCACTCTCGAATGAACTCTTCAGGGTAACGTCATTGCTTTTTCCCGTACCTTCCGATCTGATGTAGAAGGAAAACGGCCTTTTTTTTCCCCTCGCTCAGCGTCTGCCACAATTTCCTCAAGTGCAGCCAAGTGCCTGTTTGCACGGTACGCCTCGCTTGCCTTTTGTTCAGCTCTCAGCAGATACAGAGACTTCTGACTTGGAGAACGGGTGATAGGCGACTTGAGAACGCAGTCTTCCAACCATAGAAAAGGTACCGACTTGCTCGCTGTGCATCATTGTTAGTGGTCTGGGTGGAAACATTTGCAGACGGCTTGTCGAAACTCTCCGGAGCATCCAAATCCGCAGGTAGTTCCTCTGGCTCTGCCTTCCGCTAGTTGGTTTGCGAGGGGGCAAAGATTGTCTTACGACTGGTTCTTTCCGGGGCTTCTTCGCACTTGGCGCCAAGTATGCGGGATAATCTTCAAAGACAGTTGGCACGGCTCTAGGGAAGCAGCTTTCTTATCCTGCAGTCAGGAGCGTAATCGATCTGACGGAAGTGCCTGCTGCATACGACAGTCGATGGCGACTTGTCGTTTATTACGAGGTTCTGCCTTGAAATGTTCCGCTGCCATTTTGAGCACAGTTCTTGATCCACACGGGAACTGGTGGAACGAAACCCCCGGCGTTTTCCCGGCACGCGATTTGCAGTACGGGACACAACAGTACACCATCACGGCACCGGTCGAAGCATATACACTGAATTCACTTTACTCTGTTGAACAACATGCAGCGCACTGCGATGAATTTATGAAAACTCACGCCTTCAGCCTCTCTCAGACCGAAGAAAAGTAAGACGATGTGATTGCTGTTAAATCACAGAAGCACAAACGCTGCGAAAACAGCCCGCACCGCGCGTCGAAAGCAGCCTGCAAATGCAAGCGCGCAAGTGCCAGGCAAGGGTTGGCTCGCGTAGCCCCGTGCGGAGAGCGGCGGAACTGTACGTCGAGACTCCTCCCCTTTGTTTTCGCCGCCGCTGCGGAGGGCCGTATGAAAGCGCGCGCCGCTCGCTCTCTAGCCCGGCCGTGACTGGTGATGCAAGGCTGGAGAAACAGCAGAGCTGGCGGCGCCCCTCTCCCTTCTTTGGAGACCCGGCTGTTGCCCCTCACACGGATTTCCGAACTTGCCGATGAAAGTTCTCCGGGATTTGCAGACCCGGATAGTTTTAATAAGTTCGCAGCATTTCACATCTCCCCCAAAGCGGACCGCGATAGCACGCACTAGAACCTGCAGCAACCGGCTTCGCGAACTGGGCGTAACTAGGCGTCTGTGTCCTCACTTCAGGCGCGAGCGCTCTTGAACTGGCGATCAGAACAGCACGCGAGAGATCACGCCACGAACACTGGGCAGAGTGTTCTTGAAGATCGAGCTGGCCGACGCCGGGTGCTCCTCACGAGGCGCACGCTCACGTGCGCTCGGTATTTTTGGGTATTTTTTTGCGAGCTCCTCACGTGGCGCACACGCAAGCTTGGACGACACTGCGTCTTCTCTCGGTCGCGGGACCCGTGGCGCCATCTGGCGGAGGCGCGGCACAACTCGTAGCACTTCTTTGAAAAAGCGCCTCGAAGCGCGGCAAATATGAAATAGGGATGACGCGCTTTTTTTGCTAGCTCCTCACGTGGCGCAAGCGCACGCACACAAACCTGGACGACACCGGGCGCTCCTCACAAGGAGTACGCTGACGTGCGATGTGCTAACCGCACGTTATCATTCAAGTGATGCGATCAAACGGAACTATAGAGGCGCCACTGCGATGTCCAATTCATGTGTCTTAGCGGTGGTTTAGGTCGACGGCCGCCAATCGCACAAACGAGATTTTGTGACGTCATAGGAAAGTTGCCGGAAAGTGGCTGGGGAGTCGCCACTGCTGCACATGTTTTTCTTTAATATCTCCATTACCTGGTCGAAGTTTGCGATAAAATCGGTATCATTGTTATCGGCACGACGCAGTCTTCTTATTGAAGCAAATTAACGTGACTAAAGTATAAAGCTGGGCCAGTTGGTTCATAGTCTTTGAAGTGGGAACCAGTGTTAAGACGCTACACAAGGGGAGGATACAGACACGGGAGACATTGGACTTACAACTTATTTATTGGAAACGGACTCCTCTAGCTAAATACAAATTCATTTCGCTTTCGCATGCGCAGAAAGGCCACACCCTACCCAACAAGGAGGCAAGCAATGCACGAAACCCAATCTTACACGTGTCGCAGTCCGCTAAGAAACGCTTTTTTTTTTTCGGTGATTACCACAGAGGGTTCACTGACACATTTTTCACCGTGATTATCCATCAAGAAGGCTTCGATAATCTCCCGTTCATGCTTCGCCGCACCACGCCCCACTATGGACTCGCTTTTCAGATCCGGGCTGCAACGGCATTGGCGCACATGTTCCGCCAAGTTGCTGCCCCTACCATTGTTGAGGCACGTGCGGTGTTCGCGAATTCGTTCATTAATGCATCGGCCCGTTTGGCCGGTGTACGCCTTTTTGCAGGACAAAGGAATTGAATATATGACACGGTCTGCGCAGTCAACGAATCTTTTTCGATGCTGCGTTTTGCAGGAATGTTTCTTGGGCTGCTTGTTGTGTACACGAGCACACAAGTCCGAGAGCTTGCGCGGGGCAGAAAATACCATTTTTTACACCATGTTTTTGGGCTTCCCTTTTCATGTTGTAATGAAAAGGGTAGCCCAAATGAACATGAAAAGGGTAGCCCAATGAACATTGTAAGGGTAGCCCAAAAACATGGTGTAAAAATGGTATTTTCTGCCCCGCGCAAGCTCTTTGGGCTTGTGTGCTCTACACACAACACACAACAAGCAGCTCAAGAAACATTTCTGCAAAACGCAGCATCGAACAAGATTCGTTGACTGCGCTGACTGTGCCATATATTCAATTCCTTTGTCTTGCAAAAAGGTGTACATCGGCCAAACGGGCCGATGCATTAATGAACGAATTAGCGAACACCGCACGCGCCTCAACAATGGTAGGGGCAGAAACCTGGCGGAACATGTGCGCCAATGGCGTTGCAGCCCGGATCTGAAAAGCGTGTCCATAGTGGGGCGTCGTGCGACGAAGCAGGAGCGGGAGATTATCGAAGCCTTCTTGATATTGGCGGTGAGCGCGACCCACGGGCGGCGCTGCGGAGCGCGCCTCCGTGACGTCGGCTTAGGGATTCCGCATTTGTCGTCTGCTTCACTCGGGCTCGCTCTCTATGCTGTTTCTTTGCGCGCGGTTGAGATTTTGTGCTTGTCCGCAGCAGATCTTCGCGAATGCGCAAACTTTTTTTTCGTAACAAAAGATTTAAAACAGCGTAAGCTAGCTCAAGGCGTGATTTTAGTATAGTTTTTGATACCGCTCCGGAAAAAAAAACATTGCCGGCGTCGCCCATGCATTGCTGCGAAGCTGGTCCTGTGCGGAGCGCGAAGAGTCGGAGCTAGGCGTCAGCCTCTGTGTTCAGCAGTCTTTCGAACAAAGGTAACAGCCGCAGGCTGACAACCGACAACAGCGAAAATGGAAAGACCAAAACAAATTCCAGGCTTTCGGGGCTGTCGGCTTTGGCAGAAGGCATTACGATTCCAGCTAATCTATGTAAGGTAAAACAGATTTGGCAATCTTGCCTAACACTCGAAACTATTGTATCAAGTCACTTACGTTGTCACGGCATGAAAGTGTGCCGACATGCACTATGGGGCGCAAATAATGTAGGTTGATTTCCAAATAACCTGCTGTGGTATAGGGCGCGTGCTGGTTTTATACCAGGCTTCTAACCAGTATGCAGGCTTATTGAGCAAAACGAGTAACCTGTAAGGCAAACATACAGTAAGGCTATGTTTGTTCAGATTTGGAGGGGGATGTTTCGGTACATTTACCACAGCCATATCATCCCAATATTCAGATAGGCGTTATAGTAAACTGCACTCAAGAGGGGGAGGTCCAGGAGAGGAGAAAACTTTAATAGTAAAATCGAGCTGATTAGTGGGGCAGGCTCCTCAGTCCAAGACGAGAGGGTAAGATTCATTCTTCAATTCACCGAATGTCATCCCGAGTAGGCCAGGATTTGTTTCTTTGCGACTAAATGGGTGGAAACTAATAAAGAGCTGTCTGGACATATTCATTGGGTTTCGAATTGTGTTATACTGAAAATTGGCATGTATACTATTTATTTGCGTTAGTTAGCAAGTATATCAAGTTTTCAACACGTAATCATGTCGTAACTTTTCGGGTTGAGATCGAGTTCGTTAAGATAATCGATGGTTCGATAGAAATTAGGTGCACAAAAGCCGCCTTTCGAGTAACTGGGGAACAACTTATCTGCGGCGTAGCACAGATCTTATTGCATTGAATATTTACACGAACTTTGTGAGCCTCGCAGACATCCCCAAACCTCCTAGGACGTTTAGGACGGTGCAGAAAAATGAATGCGTTGGGCACAGAAAGAAAAAAAAAACGTTCATCTAACAACAACGAAAGAAAAACACCCGTTGTATTTCCTGCTGTGCGAACCGCTGCTTGATGCGTAGCATTAGACTGTTGAGTCTTCATAAGAGCATCTCAGAAATAGTTAAGGGAAGCATACGCATTTTGAATACTTATCGAGGAGCTCTGAGCGCTGAAACTCGCAAATACGCTAGATAGGACCGAGGGCGAGTTACACACGATTGTCTGAGCGATGCTCTCTGAAAGTCGTTCTCTCTCTCCTCGTGTGTTGTAAAATTGTGCAGGACAAAGCTTGAAATTATTCAGAGCCGTCAGAATCTGATTGAAAACACGCTTTTTAAAGCACCAAAGCATCAAAGCGGGCGATTTCTAGCAAGGCACTGCTGCCAGTCAGAACCGGACGACCGCGGCGCGGGTGTAGCAGCGGGGCGAGTGTAGCAGACGACAGCGGAGCGGGTCCCTAAGCTGACGTCAGATCCAGGGGGCGCCACTCAAACATCTCACCGCCAATATAAACACGGCGAAAATGTGTCAGTGAACCCTCTGTGGTAATCACCGATAAAGAAATAGCGTTTCTTAGCGGACTGTAACGCGTGTAAGATTGGGTTTTGTTCCTTGCTTGCCTCCTTGTTGCGTAGGGTGTGGCCTTTCTGCGCATGCGCAAGCGAAAGAAATTCGTATTTAGCTAAAGAAGTCCGTTTCCAATAAATCAGTTGTAAGTCCAATGTCGTCCGTGTCTGTATCCTCCCCTTGTGTAGCGTCTTAAAGGAAGGCATTTTGAGCACACTAAATGAACTAGCGCAATCGCTAGATTGGGTCGCCAACGTCACCTGTGCCAAGTATTACTCTTTTACGCGCAGCGGAAAGCTCACACTTTTGTTGCAAAGTTTGTCACTTTTTTCTCACCCTTTCCTTCGTGTTTTGGACGCCGCCATCTTCACATGTCTACATCATCGATTCCCAGATGTTCGTCATGAGCTAGACATCCTGCTATTGGGCGGCTTTTTCACGCACTTCCGGCTAAGAGATGAGTCGTCTGCTCAGCGTCGGCTCGCCGGCTGATCTGCCAGCGGAGTGCCGGAGTGCTTTGACATTTTACGACAAACGAAACAAGTGTAAACAAACGCTTAACCGTTTGTATTGAATGCAACACGGCCATAACACGACGTGGATTTTATCTTACGTGAGTACGTACCATAAAGAAAGTCCCGTGGCACTTCTTTGGTGCAATCGCAGAGAACGCCCTGAGCCGAATGCCCCGGTTTGACGCGTACATTTTATTCAACTTCAAAACAATCCAGAGATGCGTTTCGAACGAACGCAGCGTCACAACATGCGTTGCAAGTCTGAACCGCGATCGACAGACGATGAGTTGCCTCCTCCTGCCCGTCGTAAATTCGGCACTCACCTCACACCCGGTTTGCGGGGACGAGCAGCAAGTCACAACTCTGGCGCGCAAGCGAGGAGGCTTTTAGCCAGGCACACTGCACATACCCCATGCGAGGTTGAGTGGTACGTCGTTCGAGAAAGATAATCCAGACCATGGGAAGCACTATCCACCCGCAGAAGTACAATGTCGCATTTCATCGCGAAACGAACGCGTCCACAACACACAGGAGGCGATGCACACACACACACACAACTTCGGTCGCTGCATTGGCTTAGCTGCAAGCTTCGTTCGGACAATCAGCGATGCTACGACGATACAGAGCTGCGTGAGGACGACGTGCTAACCACTTCACGTATTTAAAAACACAGGGGCAAAGAACTAGGTTCATCGGAAGCAAAAAATCTTTCCTCCATTATAGTGCCTGAAATATACTGGCTAGTGTGCCGAGGGCGGGCTCCAGGCGGGCGCCGGGAGCGATGTACGCGGCCGTCTGCCGCTTGGGGCGCTGCCGTGCGGGAGTGTGCGCGTTCATCCGGCCCGAGCAGATCGCGCGGTTACCTCCGAGCTGCGTAGCAGACGGCAGCGGCAGAACTTTCCATTCCCGCTTGCGACGAAAGCGAGCGAAAGCGACGGGAATTCTGTCGCGCAACCAAAATTTGTCCCGACCATTCGACAAAAACGATCGTCGCGCGACAAAGCGACGGAATTCCTGCCGCTCTCACTCGCTTTCGTCGCAAGTGCGAAGGGCCTTTATGCGCAATCTCCGCCCCACATAAAACAAGCTCTTGCTTGTCGCCTGAGCATACGGTTGATATCTGACTACGTTACACTGTGCTTGCCAGTGTATTTATACGATGTCACTAGGTTTGAAACGTACGCGCTCGGCGTGCAGCTTTGTAAACGCAAGCGGTTTCACATGCGCACGCTATTTTGCTGCTAATAGAGTTTTAGTACAGCGTTTGTGGCCTTTGCATACGCTAAACGCTAAATTTTTGCGTCCCGCTACGTGACACCGCGATGGGAGTTTTAGTAGAGCGTCTCATCAGTTTTGCGTAGCGACACACTAATGCATACGGCGCCATCTGTCAAATGTTTTCCGAAATGTCTCGCCGGCTGATCTGCTAGCGGAGTGCCGGAGTGTTTGGACATTTTACGACTATCCAAACAAGTGCAAACAAACGCTTTCCTGTGAGTGTTGAATGCAACACATGGGTGCAGCTTGTCAGAACACGGGTTCTCGCTGATCGAGTGCAGCGTTGGTTTGCTCTTCGCCTTCACGTTCATCGCCGCTGATAAAGCGATCCGATCCGGCGCGTTTTGTGCACGGGTTCTGTGTCGGTTGAAAATGTCTTTTTTCACATGCCGCCGGTGTAGGAATTACAACCACCGCAAAATAACACCCGGCACCAGCGGGGCCACATCTGAGACCGCGCTTTTTGGATAAACAGTGCGCGGTGCACCAAAGGGAACGAGCGCACGATTCTCCCCACGCGGCTGCGAGTTCGCCGCCGATACCAACTGCAGCTACGTACACCGCGAAAGGGCAAGGCCAGGCCGCACACATGCGGCCAGGTCATTCGTTCGCTTTTCCAGCCTGTGTCCATGGTGTCTACAGAGATGAAAAAGCCGAAAGAGCTGGCCCGTAGCAGACGGCAGTCTGTGGGAGCGCAATAGCGGAAGTACGTCACCGCCGAGGAGCGGAGCATCATGGGAGGGGAGGCCAACAGCGAAGAAACAGTTGAAAGGAGGAGGAAATACGGCGCGACGATAATTCGCGGTTTTTGATTTACGATTTCTCAGCTAATACTCATCGCTTTAACAAAATTCTTGCAGGAGGAGATTGCTAATACATTGCTTTATTTGGTTACATGTACATCCATGCATCGGCGGAAGGCATTTCAGGACCCCTTTAACACTGGTTCCCACTTCAAAATTAACTTGTATTTTGTCTTCGTGGTCCGTTGAACATTCACACCATGTAAAAACCGCCATGATGGTAAGTAGAGCACAATAGTGTGTCCAGCTAACTGGGGAGGGGGGCGCATACCTATAAACGCGGTGTGGACGAGGGGAATTCTTACACGAGGGGAACAAAGCAAGCCCACACAAACTAAAAGAAAAAGCAAACGATAGAGTTCTTCGACCCACCGTGTACACCGACTATGTTCAATAGTGTTCATAACTCTAGCATTTGCCGATTGCGTTCATTTTTCAATCACAGGAAGAGATGACATCAAGCCCGCTACCTTGTTGAAGAGCGTTGGCGGTAAATCGAACCTTGGGAGTCCCCGCGGGTACATGTTACTCTTGCGGCGATACCTTGCCTACCGCTTTTGCTACTCGCCGTACGTGCTTGCTATTAAATTCAGAGCATTTCAGTAACTCACGATGCCACCCGCGTTGACGTCCGTAGTCCGCACCGTCGTTGTCCCTACTATATAAAAAGAAACCTGGCGCCGGATAGTATGATGCTATCCGGCGCCAGGTTTCGATCCCTCGACCCTGCGGGCGGAACGCAATGTACATGGTGCTCTACCCACTGAGCCAAAAGCCGATACAGATGGACGCTACTAACGCGCCTTATATCGGTTGACTCATTCAAATTACTGCTGACGAGCGCTCTCTCGTCAGCAGTTGCCACAAGTGCAACAACATTAACGTAACGAAAACTACTTAACGTCGTGCGCCCCCGGAAATGCTCTGCATTTGATCGTGCCCCTCGCGAGGGGGATGTTTATACAGGATCTCCTACTTCTAGCGGACTCCTGGCGCCCTCTTTCTGCCATTGTAGAGACTATGAGGCGGTCTCCAAGGGGCGCCAAATTTGAATTCTACAATATCGATTTTTTGTTAGTCTCTACAACGGAATACTTGTATGCTTAGTACAAAACCGGCCTTAGTTATAACGAAGCTTTCTAACCTCAATCGCCCTCCTTATACAGAAGCTTCGCGGAATGATAGTGCTACGGAAAGGGAGTAGCCGGCAGTGGCCTACTATACTGACCGGACTCCGAGGAAGACGACGAACCGAATGGCACATACCTCGGGTGCATGTGCCGTAATGGCCGCACATTAAATCACTGCCTAATCCATCATGATTCGTGTCTTCTGTCCTGCCGCTTAAAGGGAAAGATAGCCGATTTTTCGCGGAATGCATGTCTTCCAGCTCATATGAAAGCCAGCGTTTTATATATACGAGGGTGATCGCACGGAATCTGGAAATAAACAGGCGGAAATGATTTTAATTTTGCACTAAAATTTTTGAAGTCTGAAAAGGGGCGACATGTAGCGTCTAAACGTTACACTATATATGTATACGTTACGCGTCCAAACAATTCTGTCGATTTCAACGCGTGATTCAAAAACCGCACACAGGAATACGAAATGTTGCACATTATTGTTGTTTTATACAGGGACAGGTTTTTAAGCGCCTCTTTTAATCTCACGTGCAGTTAAAATTGCGTTGAGCAATTCTCACTGTCATGGGTGCCAGCATTCCCTTTGGGCGGGACACGCATCGTTGTATATCTGAAAATTCTGATTTCAAATGGTCTAGGGCGCTATCAGCAGAATCGTTTCGGGTTAAGGTGTGTGAAGTGATGCCCTTTCATTTGGAATGAAGAAAATATATACTCGACAACAACCGGTTGTCTGTCCTTTTAACAATATGGAACAACAACGGGGAATGACCGAGACCTACGAAAAAGACCGCGGCAGTGCGCGTACGTATACCTGCAGGTCGTGGTCGTGCCCCGCCAGGTAGGCGTTGACGCGGTACTTGCGGAGCAGCGGGTCCAGGTCCCTCTCCAGGCACTTGGTGGTGCCGTGCGAGCAGGCCGAGTAGATGGGGTAGTGACCGGCCACCAGGATATAGCGCGCCCTGCACGGCGGACGCGTGCACTAGGAAACGCTGAGCCCGAAATATTGCTTACTTCCCGCATAGAATTTTATACTCATATAGACTAGAGAGAAATCTGGCGCTGTAATCGGGTGCCGTCGTTGGCTCCGGCATAGAATGGGCCTCTCCGATTATCAGTCCCGGATCGTCCGCGGACTGCCCGAGATGCTATCCGGTGCTCGATTTTCCCATGTGTTCCTATGGGACTTCTGGTCCAAAAGCAGTCCTCGGACTGCCCGCGGACCATCTAGGACTGGTAAATTGAGGAAGCCAAATGTTCCTGTCCAGCCTGGCTTGGCTAGCCACATGACTTTTCTTCGTTCTTGAAGCCGAATACAAATAAAATGGTAAAGTTTTTTTTCTTTTTCGTCTTGTATGGAGCTTCCAAAAAAATCCTGACAAATAAATATTTTTGATTTTCATTTTTCTAATAAATGGAAAAATCTAAACAATCCCTTACAATATTATTGTCCCTTCTTTGCAACCACAGACAGCTTTCCAGCCCGTTTATGAGCCATGCCAAGGACAAGTGGAACGTTCTTACCCGGTACACGAAGATGGCTGAAGCGTGCTTCGCGTAGACACTGGCACCAGATTTCTCATCAGTATATATTAGTATGATCTTGCCGTGATCTCACGTATTTCGTTTTTTTTTTCCTTGAACTAACTTGCCACTAGGAGTTGAGTGCCGTTCGGGCCATGCATCCTGAATGACACGCGCACCGTCATACTCATCACCGAATGGCTGGGAGGTATACTAAACTAATATGGTTCAAGTGTGTCGAGAACTGGGCCAGTTGGTACAAAGTCACAGTGGTGAAACAGCGGGCAAAGACCAGGAGAGAAAGAAGATGGCAACAACACGAGCGCTCACTATCAACTGAAATGTTTATTATACAGTGAAAAAAGTATATAAGAGCGTGTGTGACCATAACAATCTTGACGTATATCTCACGTGTGCACAGAACAACCACTGATTCAACCTCTGTCCAGATAGGCTACTTCGCAGTCCAGTAGTGATATGGACGGGCAACTAATACAATCTTCTGAATTCTTTTTCATCGCCTAATCCATCACGCGGATGTAAAGCTGAAGAAAAAAACAACACTCACGCGGATGATAATCTGTCTGAAGGCTTGTATCTTAAGTCATCAAAAGCCATGAGGATTGCGCAGAAGGACGACACTACATAGAGAAGACAACCGGACGAGCGCAACTAACAAGGACGACACACACAAGGAAGACAACAGGACGAGCGTAACTAACGACTGTTTTTTGTTAGTTGCGCTCGTCGTATTGTCTTCCTTACGTGTGTCGTCCTTCTGCGCGATCCTCATGGCTTTTCAAGTATCAGACAAACTAGCCTGTCAACAAATCTCACTGATCTTAAGTCTTATCGGCAACCAGTTTCGGTACGCACCCGATGCGGACATGAATGTGGGTCACGCTCCACTGACGGAAGATCCCCATACACTTCCCACGCACGAGTATACAGTGCACTCACTTGGACTCGTTGAGGTTCTTGTTGATCCAGCGGAACTGTCGGTTGTAGAGCACCTCGTTCCGGTCCTCGGTCACGGGCTGGGCCTCCTCGTCGTCCGGGTCCGTGTTCCCGCACAGCAGCACCGTGTCCAGCATCAGGATGTCCAGGGTGGCGCCCGTCGCTTGCCAGGGATCTGGTAGGTCTTCTTTTAGTAGTGCGACGGGAAGTGCCTGCACGCGGCGGTGGGGCGGTGTTAAGATGCGAGGGGGACATCATGGACGGTTGCTTCTGTGCAGAGGGGTTATCTCACACGGTTGGCGTTTGCCTTCGTAACACTTGACTGATTTCAAACAGGAGGACCACCGGCCACCTCTGGTCAAAATTAGGCACAGGAATATAGTGCATTGTATGAGCAATGGCTCCAAAATAGTTCTGGCGTCGAGGCGCGGAGGGCCGCTATCACGATTGAAACAAACCTTCATAAACAAGGAAAACCTTCATGGGCTACCGACGACTGACTATATATATGTTTACTGAGTGGCGCACTTATATAAACATCACAGGCTAACCGATTATGCGTCATCTCTGATGGTGCCACCCAACTACTACTAATATACAAAAAGAGTGGTTGGCTGTGACCCTGCTTTCAGCTAATTAGCTAACAAGCGGTAGTAAAATTAGCACTGAAAATTCACCGTCGTGCCTTCTTTGGATCAAACTACGTCCAAAAGCAATTGTATTCAAGAGCTGCAAGGGTAGACAAGCGGATGCTTGGGTTGACGCAGCGCTCCTTGACGAGATACAGAGCACTATGTACCTGGTTCGCGGAGGCCAGCGAAGGCGGCAAAAACCAGTTTCTTGTTTGTGAAGCTGGCTCTTGCTGCCTTCACTGACTTCACTCGTTTTCTACGCGAACCAGCTTCTCGTTTGGGGCAATAAAGGGGGGAAGAAGATGGTAATCTGAGCATGATATTCCAGGCAGACTACTTCAATACACTCCTAATTAACAAGCTCAAAACCACAACCGACCAGGCGACCCAGATGATACGACGAGTCGTGACCAAAACCAGGGGCATGGATGAAGCGAACACGCTTCGCCCTGTTCATGCCTTCGCCGTGCCTCGATTCATCTACGTAATAGCTTGCATTCAAACCCGAAGAAACTACTCTCCGTCGAATTCACGCGAACACTTTCCCTCACACTACCTGACTACACTGCCTCTACACAAACCCGATGCCCCACAGAATGTAAATTTTTGTTCTCAACCAGGCACCATGAACCATCCCCCCCCCCCAATCATCGGGCAGCTCGCACAACGCAGCCCTCTTTCCTCCCCTCTCCCCCTTCCCGAGTTGTGTGTGGGTGCATAGGCCGGCGTACTCAGTCGTGAGTACACTCATTTGTACTCAAACTCACGAGTAAGTACGATGAGGAGTGAGTATAGACCCAGACAAAAAAGTGAGTACGATGATGAGTGAGTTCAGACCCAGAAAAATAGTACGATGAGGAGTGAGTACAGACCCAGAAAAAAAGTGAGTACAATGACGAGTGAGTACAGACCCAGGCAAAAAAAGTGAGTGCGATGATGAGTGAGTTCAGATGTGTGCATGCAATCGCGAGCACAGTACTCATGAGTACAATACTCGTGAGTACTCTACTAATGAATACAGTCCTCGCGAGTACATGTACTCACGAGTACATGTACTCGTAAGTGTACTCATGAGTACTGCCCTCACGAGTACAAACTTGTGACTGATTACGCACTCCAGTCACGACTTGCGGGCACGATTCCCACGCATTTCGCGGCGCCCCTTAAAGGGTCGAACACATGGATGTAAAAGCACGCGTTCCCGCACACGTCTGCGTGCCGAGAACCGGTTTGGTCAACACCGACTGGAAGTCCCTTTCCAGTCGGTGTTAATTAGGCTGTCGGGTGACCCACCGCGTCCCCCTCTCCCGCCGCGCATCCAACCTGCTAGATATTTTGACGGGCGGCGTCGGAAACTAGATTGCTCGGACGGACATGTGTCCCTCCGCTAACGGCTAGAATTCTAGCCACCTTAGGTGGCTAGAATTTTAGCCCATTCTAGCCCACCTTACCTTCCGCTTAAAAGAAGGTAAAAGGATGTGTTAATGGGGAAAACTGCGGCTCTCTTTATCCCCTTTTCAGCTGTGTTACCGCTCTCGGCAACCGGTCGTCACGGAGTTGCCATACTGGAATCCCGGGAAAACATGGTTGGCTTCGCTGCACTTTCTCCATTCAAATTGTTCGAAGGGAGGGGCGCGGGAGGCTGCTTCAAGTACAACGTACTCTGGAGCCACTCTTTCTCATTCTTCAGAATTGGTAACCAGAAAAGCTTTTTCCTGTTTCAGTTAGACAAAATGATGAAAAGGGAACCGGTAGAACCAACTGATACGGGCTCTGGCATTGTCGAGCCTATAGAACTAGTGCAGCGCATGAATGCAAGTGGTTGATTGCAAGAACAAATTAGTAGAAACACTTTTTAGTACGGGTGAGTGTGAGTAGAGATTGAGTACTAGTGGCTACAGATGAGTACGAGTGAGTACAGATTGAGTACGGGAACAAGTGCACATTGAGTAAAAATGAGTAAGAGTACTCGTGAGGACTAATGAGTTTGAGTACAAGTGGGTATGATTACATAAGAGTATGTGATTAGTGAGTGCGAGTGATTTTGAACCCAGACGAGCATTTTCAGTCTGAGTTTGAGTGAGTACAGCACGAAAGGAAAAAAAATGTGATTGAGTTTGAGTGAGTTCTTTCCGTTTTGCCGACCTATGAACCTGAGGGCCAGCGCTGGCCTGGACGACTACCAACTACTGGTCTACGAGACGGAGATCGCCTAATCATCACTTGGGCTCCTGGACTGAGAAACTAAATTGATTTCGATGCGAGCTACAGTTTCCTTCGGTACTACTGTATTTATACCCACAAAGCTCAGTATAAAACCACCGTAATGACCAGGAAGGCGAATATGCAAGTTACAGCCCTCCCGGCAAGCACCGGTCCCGAGCAGCTTTCTCCGACTTTGCACCCACGACTCGGTCGAGGAGCAAACAGAGGCGCACCTATCTAGCCAGAGAGAAACTTGGATAAACATAAGCGGGGAGGCCCATCATACGGAGCTTTGTCAAGCTGCTAAGGCAGCTTTTACCCGGGAATTCACACGTTTCTGGGAAATAAAACCGACGACGACGATGATGAAGTCTCCCAGTTCATTACGAAGAGAGCCCGGACGATCTTTAATCAACCGCTATTGGCTACAACACAGCTACACGGCTACAACACGGCTACATGGATCCGGTTTCTTACTTCAGAAGGGCAACCATGGTACCTACTGTTGTTTTAAACAACGAACAGCGGTGTAGCCTCTCAACCACGGTAACAAGCCGAGCGGCGATATGAAGCGGCGATAGAAGCCGAGGAAGCTTGCGCTTAGCCAAAGCGACGCCAAAGCCACCGTCACACACACGGGCGTGTCGCAGCTTTGCAGAAGGCCGATTGCACGTCACAACGCTTCGAATTATCAATCAGGGACCACCGAGGAGACCAGGGGGCGGAATTCTGAGTTTGTCAGTTTAGAAAACGTCTATTTCGCGAACATTTAAGTCGTGACTTGCGAGGGAGGCCTCTGACCAATGTCGCGCACAGAAACCGAAGCACCGACTTGCTTGCGCTGCGTCACAGCTGGTCGTGTCTGTTTTGAACCAGTCGGGGCTCGCTCAAAATGGACACTTCGAAGCGGACATTAGGCGTACAAAACTGAATATTCCACCCCAGGAAGGAGTGAGCGAACACCAGCTAACATCGGCATCCCCGGCAACGCCAACTTCGTGGCTCGAGATATCCCCAGCCGATCATCAGGGCTGATGAGCCAGAACCAGAGCGCATGCATCCCCTAGTCGTGTGTCAAGAAATCCCGGAGCACTATAGACTTTCCCGCAGAACATATCCCTTCCTTAGCACACAAATCTCTACTTAGGGTCAAGGAAAGCGTATCACGCCGCCCGCAGGTTGATACCTTTCTTCACCCCACCAGATTACACCTCTTTGACCCCACATAATTTCCTGAGTTTGAAACCACGGCTCTCTTAAAGGGGCCTGAGACAAATCTACCCTATACCCGCCCAAATCCCACCTTTCCACAGAGCATTTGGAGAGAGCCTTGGCTAGCTCCAACTTCGAAGATCAGCTGCGCCTGATTGGAAGGGCTGTGGACGCGGCCCGAGCTCAGGGCATCCTGGAATGAGGACACGCCTCTTGGAAGCCTTCACTCGGTTTTCCACAAAACGTTTATTTCCTGTCTCATTCTCGAAACTTTCGTCGTGCCGCATCCTTGCTTGCGTGATACCACCGCCATCATATTAGCGGGCCACGTGAACTGTTCTCCCAGCCTCTCTGGCGCGCCTCCTCCTCCACAGACGTGGGCGTAATGGGAAGGGAAGCACGGCTGATGTCGGAATAACCTCTATCGGTGTCTATTGATGACTGTGCTGTAAAGTTGGCTTTGCGGCGAAGAGTTTCTCGCGCGACGACGTGATAGCCACAGACAACCCCATGGCATCGCAGCTGGAAGTGCATTGTTAAAACTGGCTTACATATTACGAAATATTACCTGTTACATATTAAGTTTACGTATTACATGTTAATTTACACAAGTACATACACATTACACAAGTCTAGTGTGCGGTAAATCTGACTAGTAACGAGTCGCTTTTATCTTTGTTTAGCGCATGAATGATACGTTACGCGTTTTTAGTGTCTGCAGTGTCGCCGGGATATCTTTACATATCTGCGTGTTTTACTGTACTGTTTTTATTTTTTAGAGGAGGAATTTTATGGCGGTATTTTCCTGCATGTTTTTACGGGTTTACATTGCAGAATTATTGCGTTCGCGCTGCTTACATTGTGCTGTCTTCTGATTTGAGCTTTTTTTACGTGTTTCTTTTTTGTGATGCAACACTGCTTGCAGACAGGTTCTTTATGCTGTGCAACTTGGTCTTTTTTACACATGTTGATATTAATTCGAACGCAATGTCTGTATGCAATGTAACGGGGCCACAGTCCTTGTCAAGCCTCAAGGGCTTTTTGTCTGTGTACCCATTCAGTGCCTTTTCGATGCCGGAAAAATAAATGATTTGATTTGATATATTAGTAGTAATAATTTTTTATCTTAATAGAAAAAAAGTAATATAAGAAGTGGTCAGCCTCCTAAGTCCAGGAGCTGTGCCCCAAAGACCGCAGTCCATAGACCCAGTGCCCGGATGACCGCAGCCAGTGTTTTTTTTAAATCCTGTCAGTGGGGTGAAAACAACTAGCCGCCTGCTCACGCACTTGCGTGTCTTTTGCAAGGCTTGCAAGGCTTGAACAATATCCGCGCCTTACAATAGCACGTACAATGGTCAATGCGTGCTCACCATCTCTTTGACCTCTTGCTGTACTCGATCTGGGCTGACACGTTGCCGTCGTGGTCGTGGTTTCCGGCCACGATCAGCCACGGGACCTGGAGGGAGGGCGCTGAGTACACGTCCTCGAACGTCCTCTGCGAAGTATAAAACCACGTCGCCACACGCTGATGTGAGAGACGACAAAGGTGGATTCACCGTGTGCATACAAATGGCCCTGCTAGGCCGGCTGTAAGGTGCGCAGTTTCGAATTGAGCCAAATACTAGTTAGTAAGACATGGAGATGTCTTACAAACTAGTTATTGTTCACAGGTATAGTTGAACGTTCACACAGTCAGTGGGGTTGCGCAGTTGACGTATGCCTCTCAGACATTTTGCTTTTCCTTTTCTTTGTGCTTTTTTGCTGAACCACAGCGCAAACGACAAGACACAGGAAGAAAGCAAGAGGGCACACGAAAAGTTGACTTACAACTGGATTTTATTTTCTCCAACGACGCCAAATATGAACAAAACTGAAGAAAACAAAACATTAATAAAAACATAAAAAACCTCCATGAATAAGCACAGAGCCAAGCCCACAACTAACCATAGTATCCGTACGTGGCCTGTTAATATAATCTATCTCCTTCTTCGAGGCTACAGTGATGCAGTTCTCACCCAGGCGTTCAATCTCAGCGGCCTCTATAATTTCTCGAGTGTGCGTGTTCAAGTTTCTGCCGATAACGCGGCAATCTTCAAACAGCGGCTCGCAGCCGCATGTGTCACAGTGGGTAGAAAGATGCCCAGCCGCTGTAGTTTTAACGTTATTGTGATGCTCCCGCAGGCGGTCATGAGGCATCTTCCGGTTTGGCCGATATACCTTTTTCCACAATTTAAAGGCAGATCGTAAACGACGGCGTCAGCGCAATCAACGAAGGGCGCTCTGTGCTTTAT
>JABSTR010002332.1:0-68969 GCA_013339765.2 Haemaphysalis longicornis | reverse complement strand
AATCATACGTATGTCACTGGCTGAGCAACTTTTTCAAACTGAGTGGAAAATTCGTTCCATTTTTCCCTTTGCCAATCCAGGAGCGCCACAATCGAAGCAAACTATAGGCCAATCTTTCTTCTGTCTTCATTTTTCCAAAGTCTTCGAAAAGGTCTTGCATCGATACCTTTTATCAGCTATGCACCCCTAATTCATTTCAACCAACACTGCTTCATGCCCGGAAGGTCGCTAGATTCAAATCTTGCGTGTTTTCTAAACGACATCGGCCCTCCAGTACTGTCTCGCGAACAGGTAGATACAGTATATGTTGACTGTAGCAAGGCCTTCTACATTGTTAATCCCGATGTACAACTTCGCAAATTGTCCGCATACGGTCTTTCCCTTGAGTTCTACCAGTGGTTCGGCAGCTACTTAAGAGGCAGGTCCAATATGTGTTAGTTACGAAGGCGCTACTTCCTGGCCCTTCCCGATGACCTCAGGGTACCTCAAGGCTCGACACTGGGCCCTCTCCTTTTTAACCTTTTTTTAATGACATACACCCCTATTAAGCACTGTTCGCTCTCCCAGTATGCCGCAGATTGAAGCTCTATCGCACTATTTCTTCACCTTACGATTGTGTACTGCTGCAAAATGATATCAAGCAGTTTCTGCATGGTGTGACTGCAACTATTTAAAACTTTACCTCTCGAAAACCATCGTAATATCATACACTAGGAAGTCTTCCCCGCTCACTTTTACGTACTTGCTTCTCGGTGAACCTGTAAAACGTGCTACCGTAGTGCGCGATTTATGAGTAACGATGGATGCGAAACTGCTCTTTAACGCGCATGTGAACTATCTGACCAACTCCTGTCTCCGTACGCTTGGCGTAATTTCCCGCGCGACCAGGGATTTTACCGACCGATCATGCTTTGTTTCACTGTATCGCGCTCTCATTTTGCCCAAGCTCGACTTTGCTAGTGCAATTTGGAATTGTTTAAGCCCTTCGTCCTCCTTCGACTAGAAAGGATTCAGAAGCGCTTTACTAGAACCGTGTTTTCTCGCCACTCACCTATGAGCCGATATGAGCACGGTGGGCTTCTGAAGATCTTGAATTTAGAAGAGCTATCAGCGAGGTTGCTCAGGCGCGACCTATATTTTCTGTTTAACTGTATTCGCTCGAAGTCCGACTGCCCTTGCCTCGTAAGCTCTGTCCATCTGCGAGTGCCAAGCAGACCACTACGGCCGCATGGATGCTTTGATGTAGACAGATCAATGAGTTTGGCACCAGCCAGCAGGCGCCAGCTCACCTAAAACAATCTGTTTCTATCTCCTATAAACGTCTTTTGCAGCGATTTAGTACTGTTTAAGCGCTCTCTGAAAGGAATGATATTTTGAATACGCATGCTGTGGAGAGGTCTCTCCTGCACTTCTCTCCTCCCTGCTCTATGTTTCCTCATACAGCGCTACCTTGCCTATCTTCGTACGTGTTCGTACGTTCCTTGCCATGTTCGTACGTGTTCTCCTGTGCATACTCCAGACACATCCTCCGAGCCTTTACCGTTCAAAATGTTTTGTGTCTCCTTTCGATAACAGTACACTTTTGTATATCCATCTCTGCACTTCCACATTTACCAATTTTTTGATTTATACGCTGGCCATATTTGTACAGTTTGTTTTCTTGTATCCATGTATTCTCTTTGTATTCCTTGTTTGTATTCCGTGTATCCATGTATGTATGTACGTTGCCTGTTCGTATTCTTTGTACCTATGTATGCGGGGCATCACCCGAGAAGGCCCTGTGCTGTGGTGTGAGCACTTCACTAAATAAATAAATATTTTCTCTAATCTCTCCGTCTCTTCTCTCCAAGTATCTCTACGTCTCTACTGATATCTCTCAAGCTCTATCTCCGTCTATCCTATTATATCTCCGGCTCTCCTAATATCTCCTATCTCCTAAATAATCTCCTAATCCTCCTCTCTCTCTGATCCCCTAATATCTCTCCTCTAATCCATCTCTCCAAATATCTCTCCTATCTCCCTCTGTCTCTCCTTAAATCTTTCAATCTCTGTCTCTCCTAATATCTCTCGGTCTCTACTAATATCTCTCCCTCTCTCCTAATACATCTCCGTCTCTCCTAATATCTTTCCATCTCTCCTAACATCTCTCCGTCTCTCCTAATATCTCTCCATCTATATTGATAAATCAACATCTCCCCTGATATATCTCAATCACTCTCTCTGTCTCTACAAATATCTGTTCGTCTTTCTTAATCTCTGCCCGCCTCACCTAATATCTCTCCGTCTCTCGTAATATATCTCCGTCTCTCCTAATATGTCTCCATCTCTTCTAATATATCTCAATCTCTATATCACCCTCTCCAAATATCTCTGTCTCTCCTCAAATCTCTCCGTCTCTCCTAATATCTCTCCATCTCTTGTGATATCTCTCCATCTATCGTAATATCTCTCATACTCAATCTTTCGTCTCTCCTAATATCTCTCGATCTCTCCTAATATCTCTCCATATCTTCTAATATCTCTCAATCTCCGTCTCTCCTAATATCTTTCAATCTGTATCTCTGTCTCTCCTAATATCTCTCCATCTCTCCCTATCTCTGTCCGTCTCTTCTAATATCTCTCCATCTCTCCTAATATCTCTCCGTCCCTCTTAATATCTCTCAACATCAATCTCCGTCTCTCCTAATATCTCTCCGTCTCTCCGAATATCTCTCCATCTCTCTTAATGTCTCCCAATCTTAATCTCCGCCTTTCTAATATCTCTGTCTCTGATAATATCTCTCGTTCTATTGTAATATCTCTCCGTCTCTCCTAATATCACTCCGTCTCTCCTATTATCTCACCATCTCTACTGATATCTCTCAATCTCAATCTCCGTCTCTCCTAGTATCTCTCCGTCTCTCCTAATATCTCTCCTTCTCTCCTAATAATTCTGTCTCGTAATATCTCACCATCTCTCCTCATATCTCTTTGTCTCTCAGAATATCTATCCATCTCTTAATATCTCTCAATCACCGTCTCTCTGTATATCTCCCCATCTTAATCTCCACCTCTCTAAATACCTCTCTGTCTCTCATATTATCTCTCTTCTCGTAATATCTCTTCCGTCTCTCCTAATATACTCTGTCTCTCCTAATATCTCTGTCTCTCCTAATAGCTCTCAATCTCTCCCTGTCTCTCCTAATATCCTCTTCACTCTCTTAAACTTTCCGTCTCCTCCTTATCTCTCTATCTTCCTATATCTCTCCGTCTCTCCTACTAATCTTTCATCTCAATATCACTCCCTGATATCTCTCCGTCTCTCCAAGTATCTCTACGTCTCTACTGATATCTCTCAATCTCATCTCTGTCTCTCCTAATATCTCTCCGCCTCGTAATATCCCCTATCTCCTAATATATCTCCCAATGCTCCTCTCTCTAATCCTCCTAATATCCTCCTCTAATCCATCTCTCCTAATATCTCTCCTAATCTCCCTCTTTCTCTCCTTAAATCTTTCATTCTCTGTCTGTCTTATTATCTCTCGGTCTCTACTAATATCTCTCCATCTCTCCTATTATATCTCCGTCTCTCCTAATATATCTCCGTCTCTCCTAACATCTCTCCGTCTCTACTAATATCTCTCCATCTATCTTGATAAATCAACATCTCCCCTGACATCTCTCAATCTCTCTCTGTCTCTACAAATATCTCTTCGTCTCTCCTAATATCTCTCCGCCTCTCCTAATATCTCTCCGTCTCTCCTCTCTATAATCTCTCCGTCTCTCCTAATATCTCTCCATCTCTTCTAATATCTCTCAATCTCCATCTCTCCTAATATCTCTCAATCTCTATATCACCCTCTTCAAATATCTCTGTCTCCTAATATCTGCAACACAGATTGAAGGCGGGCCAGTTGGTACATAACTAACTTATAAAACATCGCTATAAACAGGACTACAGAAAGGGCACACGGACAGGGCACACGGACAGCGTCCTAATATCTCTCCGTCTCTCCTAATATCTCTAATCTCTTCTGATATCTCTTCATCTCTCCTAAGATCTCTCAATCTCAATCTCCGTCTCTCCTAATATCTCCTCTCTCTCCTCACTCTCTCTCCATAGCTTCCTAATATCTCTCATATCTCCGTCTCCGTCTCTAATATCGTTCAATCTGTATCTCTGTCTCTTCTAATATCTCTCCTTCTCTCCCTACATCTATCCATCTCCCCTAATATCTCTCCATCTCTCCTAATATCTCTCCGTCCCTCTTAATATCTTTTCACATCAATCTCCGTCTCTCCTAATATCTCTCCGTTTCTCCGAATATCTCTCCATCTCTACTAATATCTCTCAATCTCCATCTCTCTTAATATCTCCCAATCTTAATCTCCGCCTCTCCTAATACCTCTGTCTCTGATAATATCTCTCGTTTTGTCGTAATATCTCTCCGTCTCTCCTAATATCTCTTCGTCTCTCCTATTATCTCACCATCTCTACTGATAACTCCCAATCTCAATCTCCGTCTCTCTAATATCTCTCCGTCTCTCCTAATATCTCTTCATTTCTCCTAATATCTCTCAATCTCAATCTCAGTCTCTCATAATACCTCCTCTGTCTCTCCTAATATCTCTCAATCTCAATCCCTGTCTCCTAATATCTCTTCGTCTCTCTTAAAATCTTTCCTTCTCTCCTTATATCTCTCCATCTCTCCTAATATCTCTCCGTCTCTCCTAATGTCTGTCAATCTGAATCTCCATCTCCTAATATCTCTCCATCCCTCCTAATATCTCTCCGTCTCTCTTAATATCTCTGTCTCTCCTACTATCTCTCAATGTCCATCTCTCCTAATATCTCTCGATCTCAATCTCCATCTCTCATAATATCTCTCCTAATCTCCTAATATCTCTCCATCTGTCTTATTATCTCTGTGTCTCTCCTAATATCTCTATCTCTACTAATTTCTCCCAATCTCTACCTCTCCTAATATCTCTCAATCTCCGTCTCTCATATATCTCTCCGTCTCTCCTAATAGCTCTCAATCTCATTCTCCATCCCCCCTAACATCTCTACCTCTTCTAATATCTCTCCTTCTCTCCTAATATCTCTCAGTCCCTCCTAATATGTCTCAATCTCAGTCTCTCCTATTATCTCTCTCTCTCTCTCTTAATATCTCTTAATCTTAATCTCAATCTCTCAATCTCAATCTGCAGTCCCTTCTAATATCTCCCCGTCTCTTTTGATTATCTCTCCGTCTCTCCTAGTATCTCTCAATCGCAAGCTCCGTCTCTCCTAATATCTCTCCATCTCTCCTAATCTCTCTCCGTCTCTCCTAATATCTCTCCATCTCTCCTAACATCTCTCCGTCTCTCCAAATATCTCTCCATCTATCCTGATATATCTCCGTCTCTCCTAATATCTCTCAATCTCCATCTCCTCCTTGTGAATATCTCTCCGCCTCTCCTATTATCTCTCCTTCTCTCAGAATATCTCTCCGTCTCTCTTAATATTTCTCCATCCCTTCTAATATCTCTCAATCTCCGCCTCTCCTAATATCTCTCAATCTCAATCTCCATCTCTCCTAATATCTATCTGTCTCTCCTAACATCTCTCCGCCTCCCCTAATATCTCTCCGTTTCTCCTAATATCTCTCCATCTCTCCTGTTAGCTTTTGGTATCTCCTAATATCTTTCAATCTCAATCTCCGTCTCACCTAATTTCTCGCCGTCTCTCCTAATATCTCCCCATCGATCCTGATATCTTCTAGTCTTTCCTAATATCTCTCCATCTCTCGAGATATCTCGCCGTCTCTGCAAATATCTCTCAATCTCAATCGCCGTCTCTGCTAATATCTCTCCGTCTCTCCTAATATCTCTGAATCTCGATCTCTGTCTCTCCTAATATCTCTGTGCCTCTGCGAATATCTCTCTGTCTCTGCTAATATATCTTCGTCTATCCTAATATCTATCCATCAATCGTAATATCTCTCTGTCTCTCCTAATATCTCTCCGTCTCTCCTCAAATCTCTCAGTCTCTCCTAATATCTCTGTCTCCTAATATCTCCCAATCTCTATAACTTCTAATACCTCTCAATCTCTGTCCCTTCTAATATCTGACAATCTCAATCTCCCGCTCTCCTAATATCTCTCCGTTTCATAAGATTTCTCCGTCTCTCCTAATATCTCTCCATCTCTCCTAATATCTCTCCCTCTCTTAATATCTCTCCGTGTCTCCTAATATCTCTCCGTCCCTCCTAATATCTCTCAATCTCAGTCTCAATCTCTCGATCTTAATCTCCGTCCCTCCTGATATCTCTCCGTCTCTCCTGATATCTCTCTGTCCCTCCTAGTATCTCTCAATCACAAGCACCGTCTCTTCTAATATCTCTCCGTCACTCCTAATAGTCTCCTTCTCTCTGAATATCTCCCGTCTTTCCTAAAATCTCTCCATATCTCCTAACATCTCTCCATCTATCCTGATATATCTCAGTCTCTCCTAATATCTCCCTGGCTCTCCTAATATATCTCCGCCTCTAGTAATATCTCTCCATCTCTCCTAATATCTCTCCATCTCTTCTAATATCTCTCAATCTCCGTCTCTCTTAATATCTCTCTCTCTTATTATTGCTCCGTCTCTCGTAATATCTCTTCGTCTAGTATAATATCTCTCCATCTCTCCTGATATCTCTCTGTTTCTCCTAATATCTCTCAATCTCAATCTCTGTCTCTCCTAATATATCTTCGTCTCTCCTAATATCTCTCCATCTCTTCTAATATCTCTCAATCTCTGTCTCTACTAATATCTCTTAATCTCAATCTCGATCTCTAGTCATATATCTATATCTCCTCATATGTCTCCGTCTCTCCTAATATCTCTCCATCTCTTCTGACATCTTTCAGTCTCTCAATATCTCTCAATCTCATTCTCCGTCTCGCCTAATATCTCTCCTTCTCTCCTAATAACTCTATGTCTATCCTAATATCTCTCAATCAGAATGTCCTCCTCTCCTAATAGCTCTCCGTCTCTCATATTACCTCTTCTCCTCTCGTAATATCTCTCCGCATCTCTAATATCTCTCCATCTTTACTAATATCTCTCAATCTCTGTATCTCCTAATATCTCTCGATCTCAATCTCTGCTTCTCCCAGTATCTCTCCGTCTCCTATATCTCTCCTTCTCTCGTAATATCTCTCCATCTCTCGTAATATCTCTCCGTGTCTCCTAATATCTTCGTCTCTCCTAATATCTACCAATCTCTATCTCTCCTAATATCTCTCAATCTCCGTCTCTCCTAATATCTTTCCGTGTATCCTAATATCTGACAATCTCAATCTCTGGCTCTCCTAATATCTCTCAATCTCCATCTCTCCTAATATCTCTGAATCTCAATCCCCGTCGCACCTAATATCTCTTCGTCTATCCTAAAATCTCTTCGTCTATCCTAATATCTCTCCATCCATCCTAATATCTCGTCGTCCTTCCTAATATCTCTCGATCTCAATCTCCATCTCTCGTATTATATCTCCTAATCTCCTAATATCCCTCCGTCTCATCTAATATCTCTCCGCCTCTCCTAAAATCTCCCAGTCTCTCCTAATATCCTTGTCTCCTAATATCTCCCAATCTCTATCACTTTTTATATCTCTCATTCTCTGTCTCTTCTATTATCTCACAATCTCAATCTCCCACTCTCCTTATATCTGTCTGTCTCATAAAATCTCCCCGTCTCTCCTAATATTTCTCCGCCTCTCCTAATATCTCTCTATCTCAATCTCCGTCTTGCCTAATATATCTCCCTCTCTTATTATCTCTCCGTATCTCTTAATATCTCTCCGTCCCTCTTAATATCTCTCAATCTCAGTCTCTCCTAATATCTTTCCGTCTCTCTTAATATCTCTCAATGTCAATCTCAATCTCTGAATCTCAATCTCAGTCCCTCCTAATATCTCTCCGTCTCTTCTAATATCTCTAAATCTCCATCTCTCCTAATATCTCTCAATCTCTATATCACCCTCTCCAAATATCTCTGTCTCTCCCAATATCTCTCCGTCTCTACTAATATCTCTCCATCTCTTCTGATATCTCTCCATCTCTCCTAATATCTCTCAATCTCAATCTTCGTCTCTCCTAATATCTCTCCATCTCTCCTAATATCTCTCCATATCTTCTAATATCTCTCAATATCCGTCTCTCCTAATATCTTTCAATCTGTATCTCTGTCTCTCCTAATATCTCTCCATCTCTCCCTATATCTGTCCGTCTCCCCTAATATCTCTCCATCTGTCCTAATATCTCTCCGTCCCTCCTAATACCTCTCAACATCAATCTCCGTCTCTCCTAATATCTCTCCGTCTCTCCGAATATCTCTCCATCTCTACTAATATCTCTCAATCTCCATCTCTCCTAATATCTCCTAATCTTAATCTCCGCCTTTCTTAATATCTCTGCCTCTGGTAATATCTCTCGTTCCAACGTAATATCTCTCCGTCTCTCCTATTATCTCACCATCTCTACTGATATCTCTCAATCTCAAACTCCGTCTCTCCTAATATCTCCGTTTCTCCTAATGTCTCTCAATCTCCGTCTCTCCTAATATCTCTCCTTCTCTCCTAATAAGTCTATGTCTCTCGTAATATCTCACCATCTCTCCTAATATCTGTTTGTCTCTCCGAATATCTATCCATCTCTCCTAATATCTCTCAATCACCATCTCTCCGAATATCTCCCTATCTTAATCTCCACCTCTCTTAATACCTCTCTGTCTCTCATATTATCTGTCGTCTCGTAATATCTCTCCGTCACTCCAAATATCTCTCTGTCCCTCCTAATATCTCTGTCTCTCCTAATATCTCACAATCTCAATCCCTGTCTCTCCTAATATCTCTTCGTCTCTCTTAAAATCTTTCCGTCTCTCCTTATGTCTCTCTATCTCTCTTAATATCTCTCTGTCTCTCCTAATATCTGTCAATCTCAATATCCATTTCCTGATATCTCTCCGTCTCTCCAAGTATCTCTACGTCTCTACTGATATCTCTCAATCTCAATCTCCGTCTCTCTTAATATCTCTCCGGCTCTCCTAATATCTCTTATCTCGTAATATATCTCCTAATCCTCCTTTCTCTCTAATCCTCCTAATATGTTTCCTCTAATCCATCTCTCCTAATATCTCTCCTAATCTCCCTCTGTCTCTCCTTATATCTTTCATTCTCTGTCTCTCCTAATATCTCTCGGTCTCTACTAATATCTCTCCATCTCTCCTTATATATCTCGGTCTCTCCTAATATCTCTCCGTCTGTCCTAACATATCTCCATCTCTCCTAATATCTCTCCATCTATCTTGATATATCTACATCTCTCCTTATATCTCTCAATCAGAATGTCCGCCTATCCTAATATCTCTCCGGCTCTCATATTATCTCTTCTCCTCTAGTAATATCTCTCTGCATCTCTAATATCTCTCCGTCTCTTCTAATATGTCTCAATCTCCATCTCTCCTAATATCTCTCGATCTCAATCTCTGCCCCTCTTAATATCTCTCCTTCTCTTATATCTCTCCTTCTCTCCTAATATCTCTCAATCTCCGTCTCTCCTAATATCTTTCAATCTGTATCTCTGTCTCTCCTAATGTCTTTCCATCTCTCCCTATCTCTGTCCATCTCTCCTAATATCTCTCAATGTCCGTCTCTCCTAATATCTTTTCGTGTATCCGAATATGTGAAAATCTCAATCTCTGGCTCTCCTAATATCTCTCAATCTCCATCTCCTTTCTGAATATCTGTCCGCCTCCCCTATTATCTCTCCTTCTCTCAGAATATCTCTCCGTCTCTCTTAATATTGCTCTATCTCTTCTAATATCTCTCGATCTCCGCCTCTCCTAATATCTCTCAATCTCAATCTCCATCTCTCCTAATATCTATCTGTCTCTCCTAACATCTCTCCGCCTCCCCTAATATCTCTCCGTTTCTCCTAATATCTCTCCATCGAACCTGATATCTTCTAGTCTTTCCTAATATCTCTCCATCTCTGCAGATATCTCGCCGTCTCTGCTAATATCTCTCCTTCTCTCCTAATATCTCTCTGTCCCTCCTAATATATCTCCATCTCTCCTAATATCACTCCGTCTCTCCTAATATCTCTCAATCTCGATCTCTGTCTCTCCTAATATCTCTCTGTCTCTGCGAATATCTCTCTGTCTTCCTAATATCTCTTCGTCTATCCTAATATCTCTCCATCAATCCTAATATCTCTTCGTCTCTCCTAATATTTCTCGATCTCAATTTAAATCCCTCATATTATATCTCATAATATCTCTCTGTCTCTCCTAATATCTCTCCGTCTCTCCTAAAATCTCTCAGTCGCTGCTAATATCTCTTTGTCTCATAATATCTCCCAATCTCTATCACCTCTAATATCTCTCAATCTCTGTCCCATCTAATATCTCAAAATCTCAATCTCCCGCTCTCCTAATATTTCTCCGTCTCATAAAATTTCTCCGTCTCTCCTAATATCTCTCCATCTGTCCTAATATCTCTCCATCTCCTAATATCTCTCCGTCTCTCCTGATATCTCTCTGTCTCTCCTAGTATCTCTCAATCACAAGCTCCGACTCTTCTAATATCTCTCCGTCTCTCCTAATGTGTCTCTGTCTCTCTTAATATCTCGCCGTCTTTCCTAAAGTCTCTCCATCTCTCCTAATATCTCTCGATCTATCCTGATATATCTCAGTCTCTCCTAATATCTCCCTGGCTCTCCTAATATCTCTCCGCCTCAGTAATATCTCACCATCTCTCCTGATATCTCTCCGTCTCTCCTAATATCTCTGAATCTCAATCTCCGTCTCTCGTAATATATCTCCTAATCTCCTAATATCTGTCCGCCTCTTCTAATATCTCTCCGCCTCTCCTAAAATCTCCCAGTCTCTCCTAGTATCTTTGTCTCCTAATTATCTCCCAATCTCTATCACTTTTATATCTCTCATTCTCTGTTTCTTCTATTATCTCACAATGTCAATCTTCCGCTCTCCTAATATCTATCTGTCTCTCGTAATATTTCTCCATCTCTTCTAATATCTCTCAATCTTCGTCGCTCCTAATATCTCTCACTTTCAATATCCACCTCTCCTAATATCTCTCTCTCTCCTGATTATCTTCCGTCTCTCCTAATATCTCTCAATCTTTAATCTTCCGTCTCTCCTCAATGAATCTCTTCCGTCTCTCCTAAAATCTCTCCATTTCTTCTAATATCTTTCAATCTCCGTCTCTACTAAAATCTCTCAATCTCAATCTCCATCTCTCCTAATATCTCACCGTCCCTCCTAATAAACTCTCCTCTCCATCCTCCTAATACTCTCACCGTCTCTCCCTAATACTCTCATCCTCTCCTGATATCTCTCGTATTCTCTTATCTTCGATCTCAAAAATCTCAATCTCTCCTAATATCTTTCCGTCTCTCCTAATATCTCTCCGTCTCTCGTAATATCTCTCAATATCAATCTCCGTCTCTTTTAATATCTCTCCTTGTCCTCTTATTACCTCCATTCATTTTAGGTTTTAATATCTCTCTGTCTCTCCTAATATCTCTCTATCTCCGAATATCTCCATCTCTCTGAATATCTCTCTCTCTCCTAATATCTCTTCGTCTCTCCTAATATCTCTCCGTCCCTCCTAATATCTCTCTGTCTCTCCTAATATCTCCTAATCCCCGTCTCTCCTAATATGTCTAAATCTCAATCTCCGCCTCTCTTAAAACTTTTTCATGCAATTTGTCATTGTCAAACAGGCATAGTACGTGAAAAATATCTCTTGCCTCCCCATTATACATCAAAACGTACCGATAACCCATTTAAGGTAAGGGAATACTTTTGCAAAACTCAATCTTTTCGGTCGTCTTTTTTCCCCCAGACTATTCGCGACTGGAACAAATTGCCCTATGACATTGTATCGGTTATACCAAATGATTCGTTCTTTTCGAAGTTGGTGTAACGCGTTTGGTTGTTTTGAGTGTTTTTCTATTTGCGTTGTATAAACCTAACGATTTTATAGGTGCTTATTTGTGGTGTATATCTGCATTGTACAGATGTTTTGTGCGCTTGCAATACTGTAAGGCCGGTGTGCGGCGAACTGCAACCCTGTGTTATTTTGTTGTGTTCTTCCCCCCCACTGTAATGCCCCTGGCGCTGTGGGTATTAGATAAATAAATAAATAAATAAATAAATAATATCTCTCCGTCTCTCACAATATCTCTCATCTCTCGTAGTATCTCTCCGTCTCTCCTAATATCCCTCCGTCTCTCCAAATATCTCTCAACCTCCATCTCTCCTAATATCTCTCGATCTCAATCTCCAACTCTCATAATATCTCTCCTTCTCTCCTACTATCTCTCCGTCTCTCGTAATATCTCTGACTCTCCTAATATCTCCCAATTTCGATCTCTCCTAATATCTCTCAATCTCCGTCTCTCCTAATATCTCTCCATCTCTCGTAATATCTCTCCGTCCCTTCTAACATCCTCCGTCTCACCGAATATCTCTCAATCTCAATATCCATCTCTCCTAATATCTCTCTGTCTCTCCTAATATCTCACCTTCTCTCCTAATATCTCCCCGCGTCTCCTAATATCTCTATATCTCTCCAAATGAGATGAATGCCATCGCGGCATTCATCTCTCTAATACCACTCAATCACAATCTCTGTTTCTCCTAATATCTTTCCATCTTTTCTAATATCTCTCAGTCTCTCCTAATGTGTCTCCGTCTCTCCTAATATCTCTCCGTCTCTCCTAATATCTCTCCATCTCTCCTATTAGTTCTCCTATTCTCCTAATAGCTCTCAATCTCTGTCCCCCCTAAAATCCCTTAATCTCAATTTCCGTTACTCCTAATTACTCTCCGTCTCTCCTGATATCTCTCCGTCTCTCCTAATATCTCTCCTTCTCTCCTGATATCTCTTCGTCTCTCTTAATATCTCTCAATCTCAATCTCCGTCTCTCCTAATATCTCTCAATCTCAATCTGTGTCTCCCTAAATACCTCACCGTCTGTCCTAATATCTCTCTGTCTCTCTTATATCGCTCCATCTCTCCTAATAGGTCTCCGTCTCTCATATTATCTTTCTGCCTCTCCTAACATCTCTCCGTCTCTCCGAATATCTCCCCTTCTCTCCTTATATTTCTCCGTCTTTCTTAATATCTCTTCGTCTTTCCTAATACCTCTATGTCCCTCCTAATATCTCTCTTATTCCATCTCTCCTAATATCTCTCAATCCCGACTCTCCTAATATCTCTCCGCCTCTCCTAATATCTCTTCATCTCTCCGAATAACTGTCCGTCTCTCCTAATATCTCTTCATCTATCCTGATATCTCTCCGTCTCTCCTTATATCTCTCCATCTCTCCTGATATCTCTCAATCTCAATCTCAATCTATCCTAATATCTTTCCGTCTCTCCTAATATCTCTTCGTCTCCTAATGTATCTCAATCTCCGTCTCTCCTATTATCTTTCTATCTCAATCTTCATCTCTCCTAATATCTCACCGCCTCTCCTAATATCGGTCCGTCTATCCTAATATCTCTCAATCTCAATCTCCATCTCTTCTAATATCTTTCCATCTCTCCGAATATCTCTCCGTCTCTCCGAATATCTCTCTGTCTCTCCTAATATCTCTTCGTCTCTCCTAATATCTCTAAATCTCAATCACCGCCTCTCTTAATATCTCTCCGCCTCTCACTATATCTCTCATCTTTCGTAGTATCTCTCCGTCTCTCCTAATACCTCTCAGTTTCTTCAATTATCTCTCAATCTCTATCACTCCTAATATCTCTCGATCTCAATCTCCAACTCTCATAATACGTCTCCTCCTCTCCTACTATCTCTCCGTCTCTCCTCATATCTCTGTCTCTCCTAATATCTCCAAATTTCTATCTGTCCTAATATCTCTCAATCTCCGTCTCTCCTAATATCTCTTCATCTTTCCTAATATCTCCTGGTGTCTCCGAATATCTCGGTCGTTTCCTAATATCTACCAATCTCTATCACTCCTAATATCTCTCAATCTCTGTCTCTCCGTCTCTCATAGAATATTTCCGTCTCTTCTAATATCTCTCTGTGTCTCCTAATATCTGTAAATCTCAGTCTCCGTCTCTCCTAACATCTCTCCGTCTCTGCTGATATCTCTCAATCTCAATCTTCGTCTCTTCTAATATCTCTCCTTCTCTCCTAATATCCCTCTGTCTCTAATATTATCTCTCCGTCTCTCCTAATATCTCTCCGTCTCTCCGAATATCTCTCTGTCTCTCCTAATATCTCTTCGTCTCTCCTATTATCTCTCCGTATCTCCTAATATCTCTCTGTCTCTCCTAATATCTCTTAATCTCCGTCTCTCCTAATATCTCAAAATCTCAATCTCTGCCTCTCCTAATATCTCTCCGTCTCTCATAATATCTCTCATCTCTCGTAATATCTTGGCGTCTCTCCTAAAATCTCTCCCTATCTCCAAATATCTCTCAATCTCCATCTCTCGTAATACCTCTCGATGTCAATCTCCAACTCTCATAATATCTCTCCTCCTCTCCTACTGTCTCTCCGTTTCTCCAAATATCACCCAATTTCTATCTCTCCTAATATCTCTCAATCTCCGTCTCTCCTAATATCTCTTCTACTATCTCTAATCTCAATCTCTGCCTCTCTTATTATCTCTTCATCTCTCATATTATCTCTCATCTCTTGTAATATCTCTCCGTCTCTCCTAATATCTCTCAGTCTCTCCAAATATCTCTCAATCTCAATCTGTATCTCCCTAAATACCTCACCGCCTGTCCTAATATCTCTCTGTCTCTCCTGATATCACTCCTTCTCTCCGAATATCTCTCCATCTCTTACTATCTCTCCGTCTCTCCGAATATCTCCCATCTCTCTTTATATTTCTCCGTCTTTCCTAATATCTCTCCGTCTTTCCTAATACCTCTATGTTCCTCCTAATATCTCTCTAATTCCATCTCTCCTAATATCTCTCAATCCCCACTCTCCTAATATCTCTCCGCCTCTCGTAATATCTCTTCATCTCTCCAAAAAACTGTCCGTCTCTCCTAATATCTCTTCATATATCCTTATATCTCTCCGTCTCTCCTTATATCTCTCCATCTCTCCTGATATTTCTCCGTCTCTCCTAATATTTTCTGTCTCTACTAATATCTCTCAATCTCCGTCTCTGTTAATATCTCTCCGTCTCTCCTATTATCTCTAAATCTCAATCTATGTCTCCCCTAATATCTCTCTGTCTTCCCTAATATCTCTCCATCTCTTCATATATTTCTCAGTCCCTCCTAATACCTCTCTATGTCAGTCTCTCCTAATATATCTCCGTCTGTCCTAGTATCTCTCTGTCTCTCCTTATATGTCTCTGTCTCTCCTAATATCTCTCAATCTCAATCTCCGTTTCTCCTTATATCTCTCCATTTCTATAACATCTATCCATCTCTTCTGATAAGTCTCCATCTCTCCTATTATCTCTCCATCCCTCCTAGCATCTCTCCGTCTCTCTGAATATCTCCCGTTCTCTCCTGATATCACTCCGTCTCTTCAAATACCTCTTCGTCTCTCCTAATATATCTCAATCTCAATATCCATCTCTCCTAATATCCCTCTGTCTCTCCTAATATCTCACCTTCTCTCCTAATATCTCCCCGCCTCTTCTAATATCTCTCCGTCTCTCCTAATATCTCTATGACTCTCCAAATAAGATGAATGTCATCGCAACATTCATCTCTCGTAATACCACTCAATCACAATTTCTGTTTCTCCTAAGATCTTTCAATCTCTTCTAATATCTCAGTTTCTCCTAATGTATCTCCGTCTGTCGTCTCTCCTAATATCTCTCCGCCTCGCCTAATACCCCTCACTCTCAATCTCCGTCTCTCCTAATATGTCTCCACCTCTCCTGATGTCTCTGGATCTCTCCTAATGTCTCTCAATCGCAACCTCCATCTCTCCTAATAGCTCTCCTATTCTCCTAGTAGCTCGCAATCTCTGTTTCCCCTAAAATCCCTCAATCTCAATTTTCGTCTCGCTTAATATCTCTCCGTCTCTCCTAATATTTCTCCGTCTCTCCTAATATGTCTACGTTTCTCCTGATGTCTCTCCATCTCTCCTAATGTGTCTCAATCGCAACCTCCATCTCTCCTAATAGCTCTCCTATTCTCCTAATAGCTCTCAATCTCTGTCTCCCCTAAAATCCCTCAATCTAAACTTTCGTCTCGCTTAATATCTCTGTCTCTCCTAATATTTCTCCGTCTCTCCTAATATGTCTCCCTTTCTCTTAATATATCTCCGTCTCCGATGATATCTCTCCGTCTCTCCTAATATGTCTCCGTCTCTCTTAATATCTCTCTCTCTATTCTAAATCTCTCCATCTCACCTGATATCTCTCCATCTCTCCTAATATCTCTCAATCTCAATCTCAATCTATCCTAATATCTTTCCGTCTCTCCTAATATCTCTCCGTCTCTCCTAATATCTCTCCATCTCTCCTAATATCTCTTCGTCTCCTAATGTATCTCAATCTCCGTCTCTCCTATTATCTTTCTATCTCAATCTTCATCTCTCCTAATATCTCACCGCATCTCCTAATATCTGTCCGTCTATCCTAATATATCTCAATCTCAATCTCCATCTCTTCTAATATCTCTCCATCTCTCCGAATATCTCTCCGTCTCTCCGAATATCTCTCTGTCTCTCCTAATATCTCTTCATCTCTCCTAATATCTCTAAATCTCAATCACCGCCTCTCTTAATATCTCTCCGCCTCTCACTATATCTCTCATCTGTCGTAGTATCTCTCCGTCTCTCCTAATACCTCTCCGTTTCTTCAAATATCTCTCAATCTCTATCTCTCCTAATATCTCTCGATCTCAATCTCCAACTCTCATAATACGTCTCCTCCTCTCCTACTATCTCTCCGTCTCTCCTCATATCTCTGTCTCTCCTAATATCTCCAAATTTCTATCTGTCGTAATATCTCTCAATCTCCGTCTCTCCTAATATCTCTTCATCTCTCCTAATATCTCCCGGTGTCTCCGAATATCTCGGTCGTTCCTAATATCTACCAATCTCCATCACTCCTAATATCTCTCAATCTCTGTCTCTCCGTCTCTCATAGAATCTTTGCGTCTCTTCTAATATCTCTCTGTGTCTCTTAATATCTGTAAATCTCAGTCTCCGTCTCTCCTAACATCTCTCCGTCTCTGCTAATATCTCTCAATCTCAATCTTCGTCTCTTCTAATATCTCTCCTTCTCTCCTAATATCCCTCTGTCTCTAATAATATCTCTCCATCTCTCCTAATATCTCTCCGTCTCTCCGAATATCTCTCGGTCTCTCCTAATATCTGTTCGTCTCTCCTATTATCTCTCCGTATCTCCTAATATCTCTCTGTCTATCCTAATATCTCTTAATCTCTGTCTCTCCTAATATCTCAAAATCTCAATCTCTGCCTCTCCTAATATCTCTCCGTCTCTCATAATATCTCTCATCTCTCGTAATATCTTGGCGTCTCTCCTAAAATCTCTCCGTCTCTCCAAATATCTCTCAATCTCCATCTCTCCTAATACCTCTCGATGTCAATCTCCAACTCTCATAATATCTCTCCTCCTCTCCTACTGTCTCTCCGTTTCTCCAAATATCACCCAATTTCTATCTCTCCTAATATCTCTCAATCTCCGTCTCTTCTACTATCTGTTAATCTCAATCTCTGCCTCTCTTAATATCTCTTCATCTCTCATATTATCTCTCATCTCTCGTAATATCTCTCCGTCTCTCCTAATATCTCTCAGTCTCTCCAAATATCTCTCAATCTCAATCTGTATCTCCCTAAATACCTCACCGCCTGTCCTAATACCTCTCTGTCTCTCCTGATATCACTCCTTCTCTCCGAATATCTCTCCATCTCTTACTATCTCTCCGTCTCTCTAATATATCTCCATCTCTCCTAACAGGTCTCCGTCTCTCATAATATCTTTCTGCCTCTCCTAATATCTCTCCGTCTCTCCGAATATCTCCCATCTCTCATTATATTTCTCCGTCTTCCCTAATATCTCTCCGTCTTTCCTAATACCTCTATGTTCCTCCTAATATCTCTCAAATTCCATCTCTCCTAATATCTCTCAATCCCCGACTCTCCTAATATCTCTCCGCCTCTCGTAATATCTCTTCATCTCTCCAGAATACACTGTCCGTCTCTCCTAATATCTCTTCATATATCCTGATATCTCTCCGTCTCTCCTTATATCTCTCCATCTCTCCTGATATTTCTCCGTCTCTCCTAATATTTTCTGTCTCTACTAATATCTCTCAATCTCCGTCTCTATTAATATCTCTCCGTCTCTCCTATTATCTCTAAATCTCAATCTATGTCTCCCCTAATATCTCTCTGTCTTCCCTAATATCTCTCCATCTCTTCATATATTTCTCAGTCCCTCCTAATACCTCTCTATGTCAGTCTCTCCTAATATATCTCCGTCTGTCCTAGTATCTCTCTGTCTCTCCTGATATCTCTCTGTCTCTCCTAATATCTCTCAATCTCAATCTCCGTTTCTACTTATATCTCTCCATTTCTATAACATCTATCCATCTCTCCTAATAAGTCTCCATCTCTCCTAATATCTCTCCATCCCTCCTAGCATCTCTCCGTCTCTCTGAATATCTCCCCTTCTCTCCTGATATCACTCCGTCTCTTCAAATACCTCTTCGTCTCTCCTAATATCTCTCAATCTCAATATCCATCTCTCCTAATATCCCTCTGTCTCTCCTAATATCTCACCTTCTCTCCTAATATCTCCCCGCCTCTTCTAATATCTCTCCGTCTCTCCTAATATCTCTATGACTCTCCAAATAAGATAAATGTCATCGCGGCATTCATCTCTCGTAATACCACTCAAACACAATTTCTGTTTCTCCTAAGATCTTTCAATCTCTTCTAATGTCTCAGTTTCTCCTAATGTATCTCCGTCTGTCGTCTCTCCTAATATCTCTCCGTCTCTACTAATATCCCTCAATCTCAATCTCCGTCTCTCCTATAATGTCTCCGCCTCTCCTGATGTATCTGCATCTCTCCTAATGTCTCTCAATCGCAACCTCCATCTCTCCTAATAGCTCTCATATTCTCCTAGTAGCTCTCAATCTCTGTTTCCCCTAAAATCCCTCAATCTCAATTTTCGTCTAACTTAATATCTCTCCGTCTCTCCTAATATTTCTCCGTCTCTCCTAATATGTCTCCGTTTCTCCTAATATCTCTCCGTCTCTCCTGATATCTCTCCGTCTCTCCTAATATGTCTCCGTCTCTCCTAATATATCTCTCTCTATTCTAAAACTCTCCATCTCACCTGATATCTCTCCCTCTCTCCTAACATCTCTCAATCTCGTTTTCAATCTATCCTAATATCTTTCCGTCTCTCGTAATCTCTCCGTCTCTCCTAATATCTCTCCATCTCTCCTAATATCTCTTCGCCTCCTAATGTATCTCAATCTCCGTCTCTCCTATTATCTTTCTATCTCAATCTTCATCTCTCCTTATATCTCACCACCTCTCCTAATATCTCTCCGTCTCTCCTATTATCTTTCTATCTCAATCTCCATATCTCCTAATATCTCCCCGCCTCTCCTAATATCTGTCCGTCTATCCTAATATCTCTCATTCTCAATCTCTGTCTCTTTTAATATCTCTCCTTCTGTCCTAATATCTCTCTGTCTCTCCTAATATCTCTTCATGTCTCCTAATTTCTCTCCGTCTCTCCTAATATCTCTGAATCTCAATCTTCATCTCTCCTAATATCTCTCCGTCTCTCCAAATATCTCTCTGTCTCTCCAAATATCTCTTCGCCTCTCGTAATATCTCTCCGTCTCTCCTAATATCTCTCTGTCTCTCATATTATCTCTTATTCTCCGTCTCACCTAATATCTCTAAATCTCAATCTCCGCCTCTCTTAATATCTCTCCGTCTCTCATAATATCTCTCATCTCTCGTAATATCTCTCCGTGTCTTCAAATATCTCTCAATCTCCATCTCTCCTAATATCTCTCGATCTCAATCGCGAACTCTCATATTATCTCTCATCCTCTCCTACTATCTCTCCGTTTCTCCTAATATCTCTCCGTCTCTCTTTATATCTCTGTCTCTCCTAATATCTCCCAATTTCTATCTTTCCTAATATCTCTCAATCTCCGCCTCTCCAAATATATCTCCATCTCTCCTAATATCTCTATGTCTCTCCAAATGAGATGAATGCCATCGCGGCATTCATCTCTCCTAATACCACTCAATCACAATCTCTGTTTCTCCTAATATCATTCAATCTCTTCTAATATCGCTCCGTCTCTCCTGATGTCTCTCCATCTCTCCTAATGTCTCTCAATTGCAATCTCTGTCTCTCCTAATATCTCTCCATCCCCCAAAAAGCTCTCCTATTCTCCTAATAGCTCTCAATCTCTGTCTCCCCTAAAATCCCTCAATATCAATTTCCGTTTCTTCTAATATCTCTCCTTCTCTCCTGATATCTCTCTGTCTCTCCTAATATCTCTCCTTCTCTCCTGATATCTATCCTCCTCTCCTATTATCTTTCTGTCTCTCCTATATCTCTCAATCTCCGTCTCTCTTAGTATCTCTCCGTCTCTCCTAATATCTCTCAATCTCAATCTCTGTCTCCTCAAATACCTCACCGTCTGTCCTTATATGTCTCCATCTCTCCTGATATCTCTACGTCTCTGTTTATATCTCTGCATCACAATCTCTGTCTCTCCTAATATCTCGCTCTCTCTCTTAATATCTCTCCATCTCTCCTAATATCTCTCCATCTCTCCTAATAGGTCTCCGTCTCTCATAATATCTCTCCACCTCTCCTAACATCTCTCCGTCTCCCCGAATATCTCCCCATCTCTCCTTATATTTCTCCATCTCTCCTAATATCTCTCCGTCTCTCCAAATACCTCTCTCTCTCTCCTAATATCTCTCAATCCCAACTCTCCTGATATAATTTTGTCTCTCCTAAAATCTCTCCTTCTCTCCTAATATCTCTCCATCTCTTCTAATATTCTCTCCATCTCTCCTAATATCTTTCAATCTCAATCTCCGTCTCCTAATGTCCCTCCATCGCTACTATCTCATCATCTCTTCTAATATCTGTCTCTCCCAATACCTCTCCATCTATCATAATTTTCAGTTCAGTTTATTTCCTAGAAGCATCTGGACGACTTCCTGGCTAAAAGCTGCTCGAGCAGCTTGACAAAGGCGCAGGAAGCCGTTACAAGGCATGGAGGACGGACGACGTAACACACATGTAATCATAAGTAACAAAAAAAAACAAAAATAAAACACGATTTCAATTAAACAAATCAGTTCTACAAATTTCATCAAAGATAATTAAAATTAGATGAAGGAAACACAGATTAGAGAAACAGGCCACGAACAAAATGAATAGTTTACATTATCAATAGGTTATTCAGGCACAGTGTAAATAAAAATTAAAAATAATACGCTAGAAATATGTAAGAAAAAACATGATTCAGAACCCAGTGCATAATCCATTCCAAACACACAGTAAACATACAATAGGACAGAAATACGAAGTAAAAACCAGTTAGGTGAAGTTACAATAGGCCAGGAATACAGAAGTAAAAAGAAGCTAGGTTAAGTTACGATTGCAGGATGTATGTTCGAAGATGTTTTCTACTGTACCCAGAAGTAGGTTGGTGTCTATTTAGTGTCATGGCTACATTATGAGATAATGACTGAAACTTGTAATTTGTACGAAAATGTGGTATAGCCCATATATCGGTGCAGCGTGTTTTAACAGTCGATGAGTAATGTTGTAATGATGCAAGAGAGGACAGGTAATTAACGATTTGAGGTGAGGAGAAGTTAAAGATCTGTAATAACCGAAACTCATACATTTTATCGGCGCGAAGTACATTATTCACTAGAAACACCTCTTTTGTCGTGTCGGCGTGTTTAAGATTTGATATTTATCGTATAATTCTTTTTCGTATAGTAACAATCCTATTCATTATTCTTTTAGTTGTGGTAGCCCAAACCAGGTTGCAGTTTTTTATGTGTGAGTAAAATTAAGCATGGTAAATTTGAAGCTTTGCTTGCTGCGGAAGAATACTACAGCAGCGCGACAGTACCCCTGTCACTGCAGATAACTTTTTATTAAGAGAATCAATGTGAGTGTCCCAATTCAAGTTTGAAGAAAAATATACCCCTAGAATTTTGTGGTCCCTGACAATTTCCACAGGCTGATGTTCATAACTAAGGTGGTAAGACGAGGAAACTTGTTTGTTTTTAGCACGGATTATGATGGCCTTGGTTTTAATGGGATTAATTTTGAGTTTATTTATTTTAGACCACAATGATAGCTTATTGAGAAGTTCATTGCATTTTAGAATTATCCGATCTAAATTAGAACCAGAGACTGTAAAAGTGGTATCGTCGGCGTAGATCATAAATTTAACTTCGGGATCGATCAGGACAATGTCATTAATATAGGTATTGAATAACAGTGGACCCAGTATGCTACCCTGAGGTACACCGTGAGTAACAGGTAAAAGAGACAATGTGTGGTTGTTAATAAAAATACATTGCGGTCGGCCGCGCAGGTAAGACTCTAGCAAGGCTAAAGGGCTCCCGCGAATCCCGTGTTGTTTAAGCTTTATCGTGAGAATGTCATGGTCTATTAAGTCAAAGGCCTTACTAAAATCTAAAAAAAGACCTACTGTATATAAATTTTGTTCAATGTTTCCAAGGATGTTTTCTTTTAAAGGTATTAAAGCCAATTCTGTGGATTTTCCCGCTCGGAAGCCAAATTGAGACTTAGCACATTTTTTGCGTCGAAGAAATTTGTTAATCGTGAACATGGAATTTTTTCTAACCGTTTAGAAAAAACAGGTAGAACAGAAATCGGTCTATAGTTCGATGGATTGTTCTTGTCTCCCGCTTTGTAAATCACTGATACCCTTGCTTTTTTCATGGCATCGAGAAAAATTCCGTGCTCAATCGCCAAGTTAAAATATGAGCAATTGGGGAGGCGATGAAAAGCAAAAAATACTTAACCGGTTCAATTTGAATGTTGTCAATATCCAATGCCTTACTGTTTCGCAATAGCATAAATGTATTGTTTATTTCAATTTCATCTGTTCTTTGAATAAAAATACTGTCGGTAGAATTGCTAAATTGAGTGCTGATATCGGGTTGGTTATTATCAGCCACTTTTACATTAACAAAGTGAGTATTAAAGTAGTCTGCAAGTTCTTCGCCTGTAAGTTCACGGTTGCCTACGGTTTACTTTTGCACACCAGATCTATTGGTGTTACGACCAAGAACATCATTTATCGTCTTCCAAGCAACATCAGGGCATTGTCGAGTGATATGCCCAAGGTGTTTTGATAATAGTTTATTTTGGAACGTCGCAATTCTGTGTTCAGGTTATTTCTAAATCTTTTAAACTGCTTTAGCGTTGTTTCCGAGCGTGTCCGCAAAAACGAGTGATAGAGTAAATTTTTCTTTTTTATCATTTTTATGTGCTCTTCAGTCACCCAGGGCTTCCGTATCTTTTTCGATGGCTTCACCACAGTGAACGGAAAATGTCGCATGTAAATGCGCACAAAAGCCTGCATAAACTCCGTGTACGCATCGTTTACATTGCCTATATTAAGCACAAATGACCAGTCATGGTTCATGACGTCTTGATTAAATGATAGTAGCCTGTCTTGGGTGACTCGCTGAACAATCAAAGGCTCAGATCGAGCATCGTTTTCTACGCATTGGGAGTGGTAAATGAGAAAAACTGGACAATGATCGCTTAAACCCGATGCTACTGTCCCAGCACTATTTACGGTAGTTTCAACATCGGTAATAAGCAGGTCAAGCGCAGAAGAGGTAGATTGTGTGACTCTGGTTGCAGTTGAAATTAGGTTGGCAAACTACAGGAAGAAAGCAGAGTGTTGAACTCTCGAATAGACCAATCTTGGTCCAGGATATTTAAGTTAAAATCTCCGCCACAAACAAGGTAATAGTTGTTGTTGCTTATGTAATATAATAGCCCTTCAAAGAAATCGAAAAATTGCTTTACATTCCCAGTCGGAGGGCGATAGATAACGCAAATTGCTTGCTTTTTGCGCATCACAGTGAGCACTTCATAATCATCGGTGACACTAGTAAATTCTGATACAATTTCACAGTGTTTCCGATCTGTAACATAGGCGGCAAATCCACCACCCCGTTTATTATTCCTATTTATGTAAAAAGCATTATAACCCAGCAAATTAATTATTTTGGAATCGTTTTGATACCAGGTCTTCGAAAACATGATTATGCTAAAATTGAAAGAGAACTGGTCGAGAAGGAGAGCAAAAGAATCCTCTTTGTTGCTGATAGAACGTATATTAATATGAAGGACCGATTCACAGGATGAATCATAAAGCTTAACTGTGTGTGGCAAACGAAACTCGCGGTATGTCATGGGGTACATTGCGGTTTTATGTAGAAGCGTTAACTTCTTCACTGCTCTACGCAGTCAGCAGGCGCTTCTGCACAGGCTTCATTTGTTACTGGCAGCCTGCTTAGCAGAGATCTTACCGATAGCATTTTATTTGTTATCGACACAATGGGCGAGTCATCAGTTTGATTCGCGAAAATTTTTTGTTGTGCGACCAAACGCTTTTCCAGTGGTATTCATGTTTCCTTTTGACGGCCATGGCGCGTAGTTTTTTCAGGGCGGGGAAGAGATGTTCGTTTACGTAAACTGGTGCCGGGTTCTCAAGGCCGAGGTCATTGTTCGTGGGTCGAGTTTCTTTTGCTTTCTTGAGCACAGCGTAGCGTTTTGTACGCGAATTAAACTGGACAATGATATGAGACCTATCAGCGTTGCGCGTAGGCACACGGTGGCAAGCCTCAATGTCACTGTCGGCGATTGGCTCGTTTATTGCAGAGCCAACTTTCGAAAGGATTTCAGAGACGGATTCATCGTCTTTCCTTATTACGCCCTGTATCTCTAGATTAGCCTTCCCAGAGTATTGCTCCAAGTGAACAAGGCGCCCTTCCAAGTCTTGCAGCGTTCTTTCCAGCGCTGCGTTCTCAGATGCAAGCCCTGCATTTTTTGCAGTTTCGGCATCCAGTTTTTTTGTTAGGTCTTCAATGGTTTTGTGAGCAAACTCGAGGCGCCGAGTCAAAGATTGTTGCTCAGCTTTCAGTTCACGAAGCTCGCTCCGAATTTGGCGTTCGAGTGCTTCGCGATGTTCTTTCAGTTCAGCCTTCATTTCGTCTTTTAGTTTCAAAAATTCGGCCTTCATCTCTACCTTCATTTTAGCTATTTCTTTAGACATTTTGAAGAACTCATCCACTACATAAGCAACTCAAAGGTAGGCGAGTATCCTCCTTCCAAGAAAAAGGGAAAAAAACTCTTGGCAGGAGTGACGAGCGGGAAGAATAAAACCTGTTTGATTTGAGCGTTATTGGGACTAACCAACAACGCACAAATTGGCACTCATCAACTAACAGCGCGGAAATTGGCACTAACACACAAAATGTGGGCCTGTTCTGACGGCTGCACGCGTACCGCTGCAGAGGTGCGAGAAGACGACCGCGCAGGAAGCGCGCACAGACAAGCGGGCACACAGACACAGGCTCGGGGGGCGCCGCGACGGTGAAATTCAAATGCGGGCCTGTTCCAACGGCCGAGTAGAAACAGGGACCGCTGCAGAGGTGCGAGGCGACGACCGCGGAGGAGCGCGCACCGACAAGCGCGTACACAGACACACGTTCGGGGGGCGCCGCGACGGTGAAATTCAAATGCGGGCCTGTTCTAACGGCCGTCTCTCCTAATATCTCTCCATCTCTCCTGATATCTCTCCGTCTCTCCTAATATCTCTCAATCTCAATCTCCGTCTCTCCAAATATATCTCCGTCTCTCCTAATATCTCTCCGTCTCTCCTAATATCTCTCCATATCTCCTAATAAGTCTCCGTCTCTCCTAATATCTCTCCGTCACTCCTAACATCTCTCCGTCTCTCTGAATATCTTTCCATCTCTTTTGATATCTCTCCTGCTCTCCTATTATCTCTCAATCTCAATCTCCGTCTCTCGAAATATCTCCTCGTCTCTCCTTATATCTCACTTTCTCTCCTAATATCTCCTCGCCTTTCCTAATATCTCTCCGTTTCTCCTAATATCTCTCCACCTCTACCAATATCTCTCCATCTCTTCTAATATCTCTCAATCTCCCTCTCTCCTAATATCTCTCTGTCTCACGTAATATTTCTCTGTCTCTACTAATATCTCTCTGCCTCTCCTAATACCTCTCCACCTCAACAAATACCTCTCCGTCTCTCCTAATATCTCTCAATCTCAATCTCCGTCTCTCCTAATACTCTCTGTCTCTTCTAATATCTCTCCATCTCTCCTAATACCACAATATTTCTTCTAATATCTCTCAATCTCCTGCCTCTCCTAATATCTCTCAATCTCAAGCTCCATCTCCTCTAATATCTCTCTGTCTCTCCTACTATCTCTCCATCTATCCTGATATCTCTCCATCTATCCTGATATCTCTCCGTCTCTCCTAATATCTCTCCATCTCTCCTGCTATCTCGCCGTCTCTCCTAATGTCACTCAATCTTAATCTCCGTCTCTCGTAATATTTTTCTTTTCGTCTTATTATCTCTCTGTCTCCTAATATCTCTCCGTCTCTCCGAACATATCTCTGTCTCTCCTAACATCTCTTCGTCTCTCCTAATATCTCTCTGTCTCTCCTATATCTCTCGAACTCCGTCTCTCATAATACATCTCAATCTCCATCTCCTCCTCTCTTAATTCAAATTCCATCTGTCCATCTGTCATAATCATAATTCAAATTCCATCTGTCATAATAACTGTCATCTCTCGTAATATCTCTCCATCTCTCATATTATCTCTCCGTCTCTCCTAATACCTCTCAATCTCCATCTATCTCTTAATATCTCTCGATCTCAATCTTCATCTATCATAATATCTCTCCTAATCTTCTAATATCTCTCGGTCGGTCCTAATATCTCTGTCTCTCCCAATATCTCCAAATCTCTATCACTCCTAATATCTCTCATACTCTGTCTCTTCTAATATCTCTCAATCTCAATCTCCATCTCTTCTAATATCCCTCCATCTCTCCTAATACCTCTCCGTCTCTCCTAATATCTCACCGCCTCTCCTTATATCTCTCCATCATTCGCAATATCTCTCCGTCTCTCATAATATCTCTCCATCTCTTCTAATATCTCTAAATCTCCGTCTCTCCTTATATTTCTCAATCTCATTATCACCCTCTCCTAAAATCTCTGTCCCTGCTATTATCTCTCGTCTCTTCTAATATCCCTCCGTCTCTCCTAATAAGGAGTTTTAGAATAGGGGAAGGCGGCGTTGGGGGCCCCCAAGAAGTTAGGGGAACCCAAACGCAAGGCGCTCGCGCGCGGAGAGTTTTAGAAGAGGGGCGCCCCCGACAGCCCGCAACCGGCTTGCGTTGCTGAGCTCGGCTCGGGTGATAGAAACTTTAGGCTTAGCGTCGTGGCGGAAATTTGATCGCCGCTATCGGTGCAACTGCGAATGACAATCCATAACACAACTTTTCACCACACTATCATCCTCTTTCTCGCATGTGGAAGTGTATTTCAGCTATAACTGCTGTTTCAGCGATCGGTGACCAAGACATCTGCATTGCATGTTTCGATGCTTCCGAGCAGGTAGCGCCATCTCTCAGCCGCTCCGCGCACCGCGCGCCGCGGCGATCGGTCGGATCGCCGAACGTCCGCGGCCGCTCAGCAGAGGCTTAGCATCGCGGCAGATATCTGATCGCCGCTTTTAAAATAAGCACTGACAACAAGCCCTAGTACAATTTTTTATCACACTAACACTTACTTTCTCGCATGTGGAGTTTCTTTTCAGCGATCAGATTGATTCGGAAGAGCAGCGACAAGCGGTTGCTACCGTGGTCTGCGCCGGTTCGAGCCGCTGAGCGTGCCGAGCTGGCAGGTGCGGCCGGCGTGTGCGCGGACTGTTTCTGAAGGCAGAAAACGCTTCACGATTACCTGCTTTATCCATATCTAGCGAACGACGCGCGGAATCAACAAATTCAGCTCAGCGATCGTCGTAGTTGATCGGGTGACGAGCCGCAGGTTTCGCTTCAGCCATGGTCACGCGCAGTCTCGCTGGCTGCGAGAGCGACGCAAGAACGCAGACTCCAGCTTTGGGGCGCCCGCTATTTCAGCAAAATAGCGTGCGCGCTAAACGCAAACCCAAAACCCCAAGGACGGCTTGGGTTCTGCGCATGCGCAGTACGACGCCCCAAGACGCTTGGGGCCCCAGAGCGTTGGGGCCCCCTATTCTAAAACTCCCTAATATCTCTCCATCTCTCCTAATATCTCTCCATATCTTCTAATATCTCTCAATCTCTGTCTCTCCTAATATCTTTGAATCTCAGTCTCTCATAATATCTCTCAATCTCAATCTCAATCTCAATCTCTAAATCTCAATATCAGTCCTTCCTAATATCTTTACGTGTCTACTGATATCTGTCTGTCTCTCCTAGTATCTCTAAATCGCAAGCTCCGTCTCTCCTAATATCTCTCCGTCTCTATTAACATCTCTCCATCTATTCTGATCTATCTCCGTCTCTCCTAATATCTCTGAATCTTTATCTCCGTCTCTCCAAATATCTCTTTTTCTCTCCTAATATCTCCCCGCCTGTCTTAAATCCACCGTCTCTCGTAATATCTCTCCGTCTCTCCTAATATCTCTCCATCTCTTATAATATCTCTCAATCTCCGTCTCTACTAATATCTTACAATTGCAATATTCACCTCTCCTAATATCTCTCTCTCCTAATAAATCTCCATCTCTCCTGATATCTCTCCATTTCTCCTAATATCTCAATCTCAATCTCCGTCTCTCCAGATATCTCTTCATTTCTCCTGATATCTCTCAATCTCGATCTCCTATCTCCTAATACCTTTCTGTCTTTCCTAATATCTCCCCGCCTCTCCTAATATCTCTCCATCATTCGTAATATCTCTCCGTCTCTCCTAATATCTCTCCATCTCTTCTAACATCTCTAAATCTCTGTCTCTCCTAATATCTCTCAATCTCATTATCACCCTCTCTTAATATGTCTCCGTCTCTTATAATATCCCTCCGTCTATCCTAATATCTCTCCATCTCTCCTGATATCTCTCAATCTCTCCTAATATCTCTCAATCTCAAACTCCGTCTCTCCTAATGTCTATCCATCTCTCCTGATATCTATCAATCTCTGTCTCTACTAATATCTCTCAATTTCAATATTCACCTCTCCTAATATCTCTCTCTCATAATATCTCTCCGTCTCTCCTAATATCTCTCCGTCTCTCCTAACATCTCTCCATCTCTCCTGATATCTTTCCGTTTCTGCTAATATCTCTCAATCTATATCTGCGTCTCTCCTAATATATCTCCATCTATCCTGATATATCTCCGTCTCTCCTAATATCTCTCAATCTCAATCTCCGTCTCTCCAAATACCTTTTCGTCACTCCTATCATCTCCCCGCCTCTCCTACTATCTCTCCGTCTCTCGTATTATCTCACCTCTCTCCTACTATCTCTCGATCTCTTCTAATATCTGTGAATCTCCGTCTCTCCTAATATCTCTCAATTTCAATATCCACCTCTCTTATATCTCTCTCATAATATCTTTCCGTCTATCCTAACATCTCTTCGTCTCTCTAATATCCCTCCATATCTTCTGATATCTCTCCATCTGTTCAGATTTATCTCAGTCTTTGCTAATATCCCTCAATCTCAATGTCCATGTCTCCTGATATCCCTGCTTCTCTCCTAACAGCTCTCTGTCTCTTGTATTATCTCACCATCTCTACTAATATCTCACCGTCTCCCCTATTATCTCTCAATCTCACCCTCCGCCTCTCTTAATATCTGTCCGTCTCGTCTCTCTAATATCTCACCATGTCTCCTAATATCTCTTAATCTCCATCTCTCCTAATATCTCTCGATCTCAATCTCCGCCTCTCCTAATATCTCTTCGTCTCTCGTAATATCTCTCCTTCTCTCGTAATATCTGTCCGTTTCTCCTAATATCTGTCTCTCCTAATATCTCTCTGTCTCTCCTAATATCTCTCCGTCTCTCCTAATATCACAATCTCAATCTCCGGCTCTCTTAATATCTCTTCGTCTTTTCTAAAATCTCTCCTTCTGTCCAAATATCTCTCCATCTCTCCTAATATCTCTCTGTCTCTCCTAATATCTGTCAATCTCAATTTCCGTCTTTTATTATCTCTCTGTCTCTCCTAATATCTCCATCTCTACTATCTCTCCGCCTCTACTGATATCTCTCAATCTCAATCTTCGTCTCTCCTGATATCTCTCCTTCTCTCATAATAGCTCTCTGTCTCTCATAATTTCTCGCCATCTCTACTAATATCTCTCCATCTCTCCTAATATCTCTCAATCTCAATCTCCGTATCTCCTGATATCTCTGTCTCTCCTAGGATCTCTCAATCGCAAGCTCCGTCTCTCCTTATATCTCTCCGTCTCTCCTAATATTTCTCCGTTTCTTCTAATATTTCTCCATCTCTCCTTATATGTCTCCATCTCTCCTAATATCTCTCAATCTCAATGTTCGTCTCTACAAATATCGCTTCGTCTCTTATAATATCTCCCCGCCTCTCCTAATATCTCTCGGTCTGTCGTAATATCTTTCCCTCTCTGCTAATATCTCTCAATCTCCATCTCTCCTAATTTCTCTCAATTTCTATAACCACCTCTCTTATTATCGCTCTCTCATCTAAAATCTCTCCATCTCTCCTAATATCTCTCTGTCTCCGCTAACATCCCTCCCTCTCTCCTGATATCTCTCTATCTCTCCTGATATCTCTCAGTCTCTCCTAATATCTCTCAATCTCTATCTCCGTCTCTCCTGATATCTCTCCTCCTCTCCTAATATCTCTCAGTCTCTGCTAATATCTGTCGATCTCCAGATATCCTAATACCTCTCAATATCAATCTCCACCTCTCTTAATTCTCTCCGTCTCTCATATAATCTGTCATATCTCGTAATATCTTTCCGTCTCTCCTAATATCTCTCAATCTCTATCTCTCCTAATATCTCTCGATCTCAATCTCAATCTCTCATAATATCACTCCTAATCTCCTAATATCTCTGCGTGTCTCCTAATATCTCTCTGTCTCGTAATATCTCTGTCTCTCCTAATATCTATCAATCTCAATCTCTCCTAATATCTCTCAGTCTCGGGCTCTCCTAATATCTCTGTCTCTTTTAAAATCTCCCAATCTCTATCACTCCTAATATTTCTCATTCTCTTTCTCTTCTAATATCTCACAATCTCAATCTCCTGCTCTCCTATTATCTCTCCGTCTCATAAAATCTCTCCATCTCTCCTAATACTTTTCCGTCTCTCCTAATATCTCTCCCTCTCCTAATATCTCTCCATCTATCCTGATATCTCTCCGTCTCTCCTAATATCTGTCCACCTGTTCTAATATCTCTGAATCTCTGTCTCTCCTAATATCTCTCAATCTCACTCTCCGTCTGTCTTAATAAATCTCCATATTTCCTGGTATCTCTCCATCTCTCCTAATATCTCTCAATCTCAATCTCCGTATCTCCTAATATCTCTCCGGCTCTCCTACTATCCCTCCATCTCTTCTAATATCTCTCAATCTACGTCTCTACTAATATCTCTAAATCTCAATCTCCATCTCTCCTCATATATCTGTCTCTCTTCATATGTCTCCGCCTCTCCTTATATCTCTCCGTCTCTCCTGATATCTCTCCATCTCTCCTGTTATCTCTCAATATCCGTCTCTCCTAATATCTGTACGGCTCTCCTGATATCTCTACGTCTCTCCTAATATCTCTCCATCTCTCCTGATATCTCACCATCTCCTAATATATCTCAATCTCAATCTCCGTCTCCTAATATCTCCCATCTCACCTCAATCTCCGTCTCTCCTAATATCTCTCAATCTCTCCTAATATCTCTCAGTCTCTCTTAATATCTCTCCGTCTCTCCTTACATCTCTCCACCTCAATCTCCGTCTCCCCTATGATCTCTCCATCTCTCCTAATATCTCTCTGTCTCTCCTAACATCTCTAAACATCAATCTCCGCCTCTCCTAATATCTTCCCATCTCTCCTGATATCGCCCAATCTCAATCTCTGCCTCTCCAAATATCTCTCTGTCTCTACTAATATCTCTCCGTCTCTCCTAATACCTCTCCGTCTCTCCTAATATCTCTCCATCTATTCTGATATATCTCCGTCTCTCCTAATATCTCTCAATCCCAATCTCCGTCTCTCCAAATATCTCTTGGTCACTCCTAATATCTCCCCGCCTCTCCTTATATCTCTCCGTCTCTCGTATTATCTCACCTCTCTCCTAATGTCTCTCGATCTCTTCTAATATCTCTCAATCTCCGTCTCTCCTTATATCTCTCAATTTCAATATCCACCTCTCCTATATCTCTGTCTCCTAGTATCTCTCCTTCAGTCCTAAAATCTCTCAGTCTCTCTTATATCTCTCTGTCTCCTAATATCTCCCATTCTCTGTCTCTTGTAATATCTCACAATCTCAATCTCCCACTCTCCTAATATCTCTCCCTTAATATCTCTTCGTCACTCCCAATATCTCTCAATCTCGGTCTCTCCTAATATCTTTCCGTCTGTCTTAATATCTCTCAATCTCAATCTCAATCTCAGTCCCTCCTAATATCTCTCCGTCTCTCTGGATATCTCTCCGTTCCTCCTAGTATCTCTCAATCACAAGCTCCGTCTCTCCTACTATCTCTCCGTCTCTCCTACTATGTCTCCATCTATCCCGATATATCTCAGTCTCTCCTAATATCTCCCTGTCTCTCCTAATATCTCTCCACCTCTCGTACTATCTCTCCGTCTCTCAAAATATCTCTCCATATCTTCTAATATCTCTCAATCTCTGTCTCTCCTAATATCTCTCACCTTCAATATCCACCTCTCCTATTATCTCTCTCTCTCCTAATATTGCTCCGTCTCTCCTAATATCTCTTCGTCTCATATATTATCTCTCCATCTCTCCTGATATCACTCCGTCTTTCCTAATATCTCTCAATCTCAATTTCCGTCTCTCCTAACATCTCTCCGTCTTCCCTAATATCCCCCCATCTCTTCTAATAGCTCTCTATCTACGTCTCTTCTAATATCTCTAAATCTCAATCTCCATCTCTCCTCATATATCTGCCTCTCCTCATATGTCTCCGTCTCTCCTAATAAATCTCCATCTCTCCTGATATCTCTCAATCTCATTCTCCGTCTCACCTAATATCTCTCCTTCACTCCTAATAACTCTATGTCTCTCGTAATATCTCACCATCTCTACTAATATCTCTCCGCCTTTCCGAATATCTCCCCATCTCTCCTAATACATCTCTGTCTATACTAATATCTCTCAAAATCCATCTCTCCTAATATCTCTCCATCCTCGACTCTCCTGATATCTCTTGATCTCTCCTAAAATCTTTCCTTCTCTCCTAATATCTCTCCATCTGTCCTAATATCTCTCCATCTCTCCTAATATCTCTCAATCTCAATCTCCGTCTCCTAATATCTCTCCCTCTCTCCTAATATCTCTCAATCTCTTCTCATATCTCTCATTCTCCATCTCTCCTAATATCTCTCAATCTCAATCTCCTTCTCTCCTCATATCTCTCCGTCTCTCCTAATATATCTCCATCTCTCCCGATATATCTGCGTCCCTCCTAATATCTCTCAATCTCACTCTCCGGCTCTCTTATTATCTGTCCGTCTCTCCTAATATCTCCCCATCTCTTTTAATATCTCTAATTCTCAATCTCTCCTAATATCTCTCAATCTCAATCTCCCTCTCTCCTCATATCTCTCCTTCTCTCCTAATAAATCTCTATCTCTCCTGATATCTCTCCGTCTCTAGTAATGTCTCTCAATCTCAATCTCTGTCTCTCCTTATGTCTCTCCGTGTCTGCTAATATCTTTCCGTCTCTCCTAATATCTCTTAATCTCCATCTCTCCTAAAATCCTTCAATTTAATTATTCATCTCACCTAATATCTATCTGTCTCTCCTAATATTTATCCGAATCTCCCAATATCTCTCCGCCTCTTATAATATCTCCCTACCTCTACTAATATCTCTCAATATCAATCTCCACCTCTCCTAATATCTCTCCGTCTCTCCTGATATCTCTCCATCTCTCCTGTTATCTCTCCGTATCTCCTAATACCTCTCAATCTCAATCTCCGTCTCTCCTAATATCTCTCCGTCTCACCTAATATCACTCTGTCTCTCCTAATATCTGTCCGCCTCTCCTAATATCTCTCCATCTATCCTGATATCTCTCCGTCTCTCCTAATATCTCTCATCAATCTGATATCTCTCCAATCTAATATCTCCTAGTCCGTCTCTCTAATAATATCTCTCCATCTCTCCTAATATCTCTCCGTCTATCCTAACACTCTCAACATCAAAATCTCCGTCTCTCCTATATCTTTCCATCTCTCCTGATATCCCCCCAATCTCAATCTCCGCCTCTCCAATATCTCTCGTCTCTCTAATATCTCCGTCTCTCGAAATATCTCTCTTGTCTCTCCTAATATCTCTGTCTCTCCTAATATCTCTCCGTATCTCCTACATATCTCTCCATCTCCTAATATCTCCGTCTCTTCTCCGAATATCTCTCAATCTCAATCTCCGTCTCTCCAAATATCTCTCCGTCTCGCTGATATCTATCCTCTCTTCTATCTCTCTCCTAATATCTTTCCATCTCTCCTAATATCTCAATCTCGCCTCTAATATCTCTCTTCTCTTCTCCTAATATCTCTCTCTCCTAAATCTCTCTCTCTTTCTAATATCTCGTCTCTCCTAATATCTCTCTGTCTCTCCGTAATATCTCTTCTCTCTCTAATATCTCTCTCTAATATCTCTATCTCTCCTGATATCTCTCTTCTCTCCTAATATCCTCTCAATCTCAATCTCCCTCTGATATCTCTCCGTCTCTCTATATCTCTCTCTCTCTCTCTCTCTATATCTCCATCTCTCTCCTCTCGTCTCTCCTAATATCTCTCTCCCTCTACCTATATCTCTCCAATCTCCTCTCTCCCTATCTCTCTCTAATATCCCTCTTCTCTCTGATATCTCTCCGTTCTCTCTCTCTAATATATCTCAATCTCAATCTCTCTCTAATATCTCTCCATCTACCTCACCTCATATCTCTCTCTTAATAATCTCTATCTCACCATCTACTATCTCTGTATCTCTCCGTCTCTCCTAATATCTCTCAATCTCTCTCCGTCTCTCCTAATATCCTCTCTCAATCTGTCTCTCCTGATATATCTACGTCTCTCTTAATATCTCTCCTTCTCTCTGATATCTCACCGTCTCCTAATATATCAATCTCCGTCTCCGTCTCTCCGTCTCTCTCTAATATCTCTCCATCTCCATCTCTCCTCCAATATCTCTCCGTCTCCTAAATCTCCGTCTCTCCTATGGTCTCTATCCTAATATCTCTCTGTCTCTCTCAACATCCATCAATCTCTGCATCCCCTTATATCTTCATATCTCTCCTGATATCCTCTTCTTATCTCTTCGTCTCTCCTATCTTAATATCTCTCCTCTCCTCAACCTCAATCTCCGTCTCTCCAAATATCTCTCCGTCTCTCCTAATATCTCCCCGCCTCTCCTTATATCTCTCCGTCTCTCGTATTATCTCCCTCTCTCCGCCTATCTCTCAATCTCTGTCTCTCCTTATATCTCTCAAATCATCATCTCTATCTCTCCTTCAGTCCTAAAATCTCTCCTCCTATATCTCCTAAGATCTCTCTCTGTCTCTTGTAATATCACAATATCTCTCCCGTCTCTCCTAATATCTCTCTGCCTCTCCTAATACCTCTCCATATCTCAAGTCTCTCCTAATATCCTCTCCGTCTCTCCTAATATCTCTCAATCTCAATCTCCGTCTCTCCTAATATTCTCTTCTGTCTCTCCTAATATCTCTCCATCTCTCCTAATACCTCAATCCGTCTCTCTAATATCTCTCTCTCTGTCTCTTCTAATATCTCTCAATCTCAATCTCATCTCCCTAATATCTCTCTGTCTCTCCTACTATCTCTCCATCTATCTCTGTCCTAATATCTCTCCATCTCTCTAATATCTCTCGTCTCTCCTAATATCTCTCACGTTTAATATCTCTCCTATTATCTCCCATTCCGTCTCTAATCTCACTCAATCTTTAATCTCCGTCTCTCCTAATATCTCTCCCTTTCTTTTCCGTCTAATTATCTCTCAATCTGTCTCTCCTAATATCTCTCCGTCTCTCTTAATATCTCTCTATCAATCTAATCAATCTCGTCTCTCTCTCCGTCTTCTCTAATATCCCCCCGTTCTCTAATCTCCGCTCTCTATCTCCGTCTCTCCCTAATATGTCTCCATCTATCCCCTCTCTCTCAATATCTCTCCCTATTTAATATCTCTCTGTCTCTCCTATATCTCTCGAACTCCGTCTCTCATAATACATCTCTCTCCTATTATCTCTCTCTCTCTTAATCAAATTCCATCTGTCCATCTCTCATAATCTAATTCTCTCGTAATATCTGTCATCTGTCATCTCTCGTAATATCTCTCCATCTCTCATAATATCTCTCCGTCTCTCCTAATATCTCTCTCAATCTCCATCTCTCTCCTAATATCTCTATCCTCGATCTCATCTCTTCATCTTAAAATCTTTTCTTCTCTCCTAATATCTCCTCCATCTCCTAATATCTCTCCGGTCTCTCCTAATACTCTCTCTCTCTAAATCTCTCTCCTAATATCTCTCTCAATCTCTATCAATCCTAATATCTCTCATATCTCTCTCCGTCTCTCCTAATATCTCTCAATCTCAATCTCCATCTCTCCTCATATCTCCGTCTCTCCTAATATCTCTCCGTCTCTCTTAATATCTCACCGTTTCTCCTAATATCTCTCCATCTCTCTCTCCTAATATCTCTCCGTCTCTCCTATATCTCTCTCCATCTCTCTAATATCTCTCCATCTCGTCTCTCCTTATATATCTCTCAATCTCATTATCTCCCTCTCCTAAATATCTCTCCCATATTATCTCTCGTCTCTCTTCTCATATCTCTCCGTCTCTCCTAATATCTCTCCGTTCAATGTCTCTCCATCAACCTCCGTTGCTCTCCTATGATCTTTCCGTCTCCAATATCTCTCCTAATATCTCTGCAACTAATATCAATCCATAATATCTTTCACCATCACTATCATCCCTCTTCTCCGTCTCTCCTATAATCTGTCTTGATCATCTGCATAATGCTTCCGATATCTATCGCCATCTCTCCTAATCTCCGAACGTCTCTCCCTTCTCTCTTTTTAATATCTCTCATTCTCAACTCCCTAATATCTTATCACACTCATACTCTCCCATATTTCTTTCCGTCTCTCCTATTGATCTCTCCTAATCCGCTCTTCTATCTGTCTCTCATGTCTCTCTCGCTTCACTCTGCTAATATCTAGTCCGTCTCTCCAAATTCTTATATCTCTACTCTACTAAAATCCTTCAGCCATCTTCTCAGTCTCGCTCTTATCTATCTCTCTCTCCGCTATCTCCCAATATCTCCGCTAATCATCTCTCAATCTCGGTCTCTCCCTAATATCTCTCCATCTCTCCTAATATCTCTCCTCCTAATATCTCCTCAATCTCTGTCTCTCCTAATATCTCTCAATCTCCGTCTCTCCGTCTCCCTAATATCTCTCCGTCTCTTCTAATAATCTCTCCATCTGTCCTGATATCTCTCCATCTCTCCTAAATATAATCTCTCCTAATATCTCTGTCTCTCCTGATATCTCTCCTGTCTCTCCTAATATCTCTCTAAATCGCAATCTCCGTCTCTCCTAATATCTCTCCGTCTCTCTCAATCTCTCCATCTCTCCTCATATCTCTCCGTCTCTCCTAATATCTCTCACAATCTCTCTCTCCGTCTCTCCTCATATCTCTGTTTTTCTCTCCTTAATATCTCTGTCGTCTCTCCGTAATATCTCTCCGTCTCTCCTAATATCTCTCCATCTCTTATAATATCTCTCAATCTCTCCGTCTCTCCCTAATATCTCTCTGTCCTAATATCTCTCTCCTAATATCTCTCGTCTCTTCTAATAAATCTCCATCTCTCCTAATATCTATCTTTCTCTCTAATATCTATCTCATCTCCTCTCTCCTAATATCTCTCCGCCTCCTCCTATATCTCTCATATCTCTCCTCTCTCCTAATATCTCTCCGTCTCTCCTAATATCTCTCCGCCTCTCCTAATATCTCTCCATCTATCTAATATCTCTCCGTCTCTCCTAATATCTCTCCATCTCTCCTAATATCTCTAATATCTCTCTCTCTCCTCCTATATCTCTCTCTCCCATCTCCTCTCTTAATATCTCTCCGTCTCTCCTAATATCTCTGTCCTCTTAATGTCTCTCTCCTAATATCTCTCCATCTCTCCTAATATCTCTCCATCTCTCCTAATATCTCCTAACATCTCTCAATATCTCCGTCTCTCCTAATATCTCTCCATCTCTCCTGATATCAATCTCTGTCTCTAACTAATATCTCTCAAAATATCTCTCTCCTAATATCTCTCTCTCTAATATCTCTCCGTCTCTCCTAATATCTCTCCGTCTCTCCTATACTCTCCATCTCTCCTAATATCTCTCTCCATCTCTCAATCTAATATCTCGTCTCTCCTAATATCTCTCCATCTATCCTGATATATCTCCGTCTCTCCGAATATCTCTCAATCTCAATCTCCGTCTCTCCAAATATCTCTTCGTCACTCCTAATATCTCCCCGCCTCTCCTAATATCTATCCGTCTCTCGTATTATCTCACCTCTCTCCTAATATCTCTCGATCTCTTCTAATATCTCTCAATCTCCGTCTCTCCTAATATCTCTCAATTTCAATATCCACCTCTCTGATATCTCTCTCTCATAATATCTTTCCGTCTATCCTAATATCTCTTCATCTCTCTAATATCCCTCCATCTCTTCTGATATCTCTCCATCTGTTCAGATTTATCTCAGTCTTTGCTAATATCACTCAATCTCAATCTCCGTCTCTCCTGATATCTCTCCTTCTCTCCTAACAGCTCTCTGTCTCTTGTATTATCTCACCATCTCTACTAATATCTCTCCGTCTCTCCTAATATCTCTCACTCTGACCCTCCGCCTCTCTTAATATCTGTCCGTCTCGTCTCTCTAATATCTCTCCGTGTCTCCTAATACTCTCAATCTCCATCTCTCCTAATATCTCTCGATCTCAATCTCCGCCTCTCCTAATATCTCTTGGTCTCTCGTAATATCTCTCCTTCTCTCGTAATATCTGTCCGTTTCTCCTAATATCTCTCTGTCTCTCCTGAATATCTCTCCGTCTCTCCTAATATCACAATCCCAATCTCCGGCTCTCTTAATATCTCTTCGTCTTTCCTAAAATCTCTCCTTCTCTCCTAATATCTCTCCGTCTCTCCTAATATCTCTCAATCTCTGTCTCTCCTAATATCTCTCAATCTCAATCTCCGTCTCCCGGAATATTCTCCCTCTCGTAGTATCTATCCATCTCTTCTAATATCTCTCAGTGTCTCTTGATATCTGTCAATCTCAGTCTCACTATTATCTCTCCGTCTCTCTTACTATCTCTCAATCTCAATTTCAATCTCTCAATCTCAATTTTAGTCCCTCCTAATATCTCTGTCTCTCTTCATATCTCCCTGTCTCTCCTAGTATCTCAATCGCAAGCTCCGTCTCTCCTAATATGTCTTTGTATCTCCTAATATCTCTCCGTCTCTCCTAATATCTCTCCACATCTCCTAATATATCTCCGTCGCTCCTATCATCTCTCCATCTCTCCTAACATCTCTCTGTCTGTCCTAATATCTCTCCATCTACCCTGATATATCTCCGTATCTCCTAATATATCGCAATCTAATCTCTTTCTCTCCAAATATCTCTTTGTCTCTATTAATATCTCCCCGCCTCTCCTTAATCACCCAGTCTCTCGTAATACCTCTCCGTCTCTCCTAATGTCTCTCCATCTCTTCTAACATCTCTCAATCTCTGTCTCTCCTAATATCTCTCAATTTCAATATCCCCCTCTCCTAATTTCTCTCTCTCTTAATATCTCTCCCGTCTCTCTTTATATCTCTCCGTCTCTCCTAATAGCTCTCCATCTCTCCTGATAACTCTCCGTCTATCCTAATATCTCTCAATCACCGTCTCTCCTAATACCTGTCAATCTCAATGTCCATCTCTCCTCATATATCTGTCTCTCCTCATATCTCTCCATCTCTCCTAATAAATCTCCATCTCTCCTGATATCTCTCCGTCTCTCCTACAATATCTCAATCTCAATCTTTGTTTCTCCTAATATCGCTCCGTCTCTCCTAATATCTGTCCGTCTGTCCTAATATCTATCCATCTATCCTGACATCTCTCCGTCTCTCCTAATAACTCTCCATCTCTCCTGATATCTCTCAGTCTCTCTTAATATCTCACAATCTCAATCTCCGTCGGTCCTATTATCTCTTCTTCTCTCCTAATAAATCTCTGTCTATCGTAATATCTCACAATCTCTACTAATATCTTTGTCTCTCCTAATATCTCTCAATCCCAATCTCCGCATCTCCTAATATCTCTCTGTGTATCCGAATATCTCTCCGTCTATACTAATATCTCTCAATCTGAATCTCCGCCTCTTCTAATATCTCTCCGTCTCTCATGATATCTCTTCTGCTCTCGTAATAACTCTCCATCTCTCTAATATCTCTGCGTTTCTCGTAATATCTCTCAATCTCCATCTCTTCTAATATCTCTCGTTCTCAATCTCCGCCTGTCCTAATATATCTCCCTCTCTCATATTATCTCTCCGTGTCTACTAATATCTCTGTCTCTCCTAATATATCTGCGTCTCTCCTCATATCTCTCCATCTCTCCTGATATCTCCCCGTCTCTCCTAACATCTCTTAATCTTAATCTCCGTCTCTCCTAATATCTGTCTCTCTTAATATCTCTCCTAATATCTCTCAATCTCAATTTCCATCTATCCTAACATCTTTCCGTCTCTCCTTAATATCTCGGCCTCTTCTAATATCTCTCAATCCACAACTCTCCTAATATCTCTCCGTCTCTCCAATATCTCTCCATCTCTCCTAATATCTTTTAATCTCCGTCTCTCCTATTATCTCTTAATCTCCATCTCTGTCTCTCGAAATATCTCTTCGTCTCTCCTTTCTCTGACCGTCTCCTATTATTTTCCCGCCACTCCTCCTAATATCTCTCTGTCTCTCCTAACATCTCTCCATCTCTCCCAATATCTCTCCATCTCTTCTAATATCTCTCAATCTCCATCTCGCCTAATATCTATCCGCCTCTCCTATTATCTCTCCACCTCTACTAATCTATCTCAATCCATCTCTTATCCATTCCTCAATCCATCCTCAATCCAATCTCTTATCCATCTCTCAATCCATTATTTCTTATATCTATCAATCTCCATCTCTCCTATTATATCTCAATCTCAATCTCCATCTCTCCTAATATCTCTCTGTCTCTCCCAATAAATCTCTGTCTCTCTGAATATCTCTCCATATCTCCCGTTATCTCTCCGTATCTCCTAATATCTCTCAATCTCAATCTCCGTCTCACCTAATATCTCTCCGTCTATCGTAATACCTGTTCGTCTCTCCTAATATCTCTCCATCTATCCTGATACCTCTCGGTCTCACCTAATATCTCTCCATCTCTCCTGCTATCTCGCCGCCTCTCCTAATATCACTCAATCTCAATCTCCGTCTCTCGTAAAATTTTTCGTTTTCTCTTATTATCTCTCTGTCTCCTTATATCTCTCCATCTCTCCGAACATATCTCTGTCTCTCCTAATATCTCTTCGTCTCTCCTAATATCTCTCCGTCTCTCCTAATATCTCTCGAACTCCGTCTCTCCTAATATATCTCAATCTGAATCTCCTCCACTCTTATTATCTCTCCGTCTCTCCTAATATCTATCAATCTCCATCTATCTCTTAATATCTCTCGATCTCAATCTCCTTGTCTAATAATATCTCCCCTAATCTCCTAATATCTCTCGGTCTGTCCTAATATCTCTGTCTATCCTAATATTTCCAAACCTCTATCACTCCTAATATCTCTCAAACTCTGTCTCTTCTAATATCTCTCAATCTCAATCTCAGTCTGTCCTAATATCCCTCCATCTCTCCTAATACCTCTTCGTCTCTCCTAATATCTCACCGCCTCTCCTTATATCTCTCCATCATTCGTAATTATCTCTCCGTCTCTCCTAATATCTCTCCATCTCTTCTAATATCTCTAAATCTCCGTCTCTCCTAATATATCTCAATCTCATTATCACCCTCTCCTAAAATCTCTCTGTCACTCCTAATATCTCTCGTCTCTTCTAATATCCCTCCGTCTCTCTCCTGATATCTCTCAATCTCTCCTAATATCTCTCAATCTCAAACTCCGTCTCTGCTAATATCTCTACATCTCTCCTAATATCTCTCCGTCTCTCATAACATCTATCAATCTCAATCTCAATCTCTTAAATCTCAATATCAGTCCTTCCTAATATCTTTACGTGTCTACTGATATCTCTCCGTCTCTCCTAGTATCTCTCAATCGCAAGCTCTATCTCTCCTAATATCTCTCCGTCTCTCCTAATATCTCTCCGTCTCTCCTAATATCTCTCCGTCTCTCCTAATATCTCTCCAGGCTCTCCTAATATCCCTCCGTCTCTCCTAATATGTCTCCATCTCTCCTGATATCTCTCAATCTCTCCTAATATCTCTTAACCTAAATCTCTGTCTCTCCCAATATCTCTCCATCTCTCATTATATCTCTCCATATCTTCTAAAATCTCTCAATCTCCATCTCTCCTAATATCTCTCAATCTCAAACTCAGTCTCTCCTATTATCTTTCCATGTCTCCTAATATCTCTCCATCTCTTCTAACATCTCTCAATCTCCGTCTCTCCTAATATCTCTCAATTTCAATATGCACCTCTCCTTATATCTCTCTCACTCCTAATATCTCTCCGTCTCTCTTTATATCTCTCCGTCTCTCCTAATAGCTCTCCATCTCTCCTGATATCTCTTCGTCTATACTAATATCTCTCAATCACCGTCTCTCCTATCATCTCTCAATCTCAATCTCCATCTCTCCTCATATCTCTATATCTCCTCATATCTCTCAATCTCTCCTAGTAAATCTCCATCTGTCCTGATATCTACTCCGTCTCTCCTACAGTCTCTCAATATGAATCTTTGTTTCTCCTAATATCTCTCCGTCTCTCCTAATATCTGTCCTTCTGTCCTAATATCTATCCATCTATCCTGACATCTCTCCGTCTCTCCTAATAACTCTCCATCTCTCCTGATATCTCTCAGTCTCTCTGGATATCTCACAATCTCAACCTCCTTCTCTCCTATTATCTCTTCTTCTCTCCTAATAACTCTCTGTCTGTCGTAATATCTCACAATCTCTATAATATCTTTGTCTCTCCTAATATCTCTCAATCCCAATCTCCGCATCACCTAATATCTCTCTGTCTATCCGAATATCTCTCCGTCTATACTAATATCTCTCAATCTGAATCTCCGCTCTTCTAATATCTCTCCGTCTCTCATGATATCTCTTCTGCTCTCGTAATAACTCTCCATCTCTCTAATATCTCTGCGTTTCTCCTAATATCTCTCAATCTGAATCTCCGCCTCTCTAACATCTCTCCATCTCTCAAAATATCTCTCCATCTCTTGTAATATTTCTCAATCTCCGTCTCTCCTAATATCTCTCCGCCTCTACTATTATATCTCCACCTCTACTAATATATCTCCAATATTTCTAATATCTCTCAATCTCCGTCCTTCCTATTATCTCTCAATCTCAATCTCCATCTCTCCTAATATCACTCTGTCTCTCCCAATATATCTCTGTCTCTCCTAATATCTCTCCATCTCTCCTGTTATCTCTCCGTATCTCCTAATACCTCTCAATCTCAATCTCCGTCTCTCCTAATATCTCTCCGTCTCTCGTAATACCTGTTCGTCTCTCCTAATATCTCTCCATCTTTCCTGCTATCTCTTCGTCTCTCCTAATATCTCTCGAACTCCGTCGCTCGTAATACATCTCAATCTCAATCTCCTCCTCTCTTAATATCTCTCCATCTCTCATAATAACTGTCATCTCTCGTAATATCTCTCAATCTCTCATAATATCTCTCTTATTCTCCTAATATCTCTCGGTCTGTCCTAATATCTCTGTCTCTTCTAATATCCCTCCATCTCTCCTAATACCTCTCCGTCTCTCCTAATATCTCAACGCCTCTCCTTATATCTCTCCATCATTCGTTATATCTCTCCGTCTCTTCTAATATCTGTCCATCTCTTCTAATATCTCTAAATCTCCGTCTCTCCTTATATCTCTCAATCTCATTATCACCCCCTCCTAAAATCTCTCTGTCTCTTCTAATATCTCTCTGTCTCTCCTAATATCTCTCCGTCTCTCCGAATATCTCTCCATCTCTCCTAATATGTGTCTGTCTCTCCTAATATCTCTCATTCTCTCCTAATATCTCTCCGCCTCTCCTAAATCCCCCCGTCTCTCGCAATACCTCTCCGTCTTCCTAATGTCTCTCCATGTCTTCAAACATCTCTCAATCTCCGTCTCTCCTAATATCTCTCAATCTCAATCTCTGTCTCTCCGAATATCTCTCCGTCTCTTCTAATATCTCTCAATCTCTGTCTCACCTAATATCTCTCAATCTGAAAATCTATCTCTCCTAATATCTCTCGGTCTCTCCTAATATTTCTCTGTCTCTACTAAAATCCCTCTGCCTCTCCTAAAATCTCTCCACCTCTACAAATATTTCTCCATCTCTCCTAATACACTCTGTCTCTCCTAATATCTCTCCATCTCTCCTAATACCTCTCCGTTTCTTTTAATATCTCTTCATCTATCCTGATATCTCTCCATCTCTCTTAATATCTCTCCATCTCTCCTAATATCTCTCAATTTCAATATCCACCTCTCTTAATACCTTTCTCTCCTAATATCTCTCCGTCTGTCCTAATGTCTCTCCGTCTCTCCTAATATATCTCAATCTATCCTGACATCTCTCAATCTCTTAATATTTCTCAATCTCAATCTCCGTCTTCTCTAATATCTGTCCTTCTTTCCTAATGACTCTCTGTCTCTCGTAATATCTCACCATCTCTACTAATATCTCTCCGTCTCTCCTAATATCTCTCATTCTGAATCTCCGCCTCTCCTAATATCTCTCTGTCTCTCAAAATATATCTTTTCTCGTAATATCTCTCCGTCTCTTCTAATATCTGTCTCTCCTAATATCTCCCAATCTCTCTCTCTCCTAATATCTCTCAATCTGTCTCTCCTATTATCTCTCCGTCTTTCCTAGTATGTCTCGGTCTCTCCTAATACCTCTGTCTCTCCTACTATCTCTAAATCTCTATCACTCCTAATATCTCTCAATCTCTGTGTCTTCTAATTTGTCACAATCTCAATCTTCGGCTCTCCTAATATCTCTCCATCTCTCCTAATATCTCTCCGTCTCTCCTAATATCTCTCAATCTCAATCTCTGTCTCTCTTAATATCTGTCCATATCTCCTGATATCTCTCAATGTCAATCTCCGTCTCTACTAATACCTCTCCGTCTCTCTTAATATCCCTCCATCTCTCCTAATATCTCTCAATCTCAATCTCCGTCTCCCGGAATATCTCTCCCTCTCGTAATATTCATCCATCTCTCCTAATATTTCTCAACCTCTCCTGATATCTCTCAATCTCAGTCCCTCCTAATATCCCTCTGTCTCTCTTGATATCTCTCTGTCTCTCCTAGTATCTTAATCGCACGCTCCGTCTCTCCTAATATCTCTTCGTATCTCCTAAAATCTCTCTGTCTCTCCTATTATCTCTCCACATCTCCTAATATATCTCCGTCGCTCCTATTATATCTCCATCTCTGCTAACATCTCTCCGTCTGTACTAATATCTCTCCATCTATCCTGATATATCTCCGTCTCTCCTAATATCTCTCAATCTCCAACTCCTCCTATCTTAATATCTCTTTGCCTCTCCTATTATCTCTATCTCTTCTAATATTTCTTAATCTCTGTCTCTCCTAATATCTCTTTATCTCAATATCCACCTCACCAAATATCTCCCTGTCTCTCCAAACATCTCTCCGCCTCTCCAAATATCTATCCATCTCTCCTAATATCTCTCCATCTCTTCTAATATATCTCCGTCTTAATATCTCTCAATCACAATCTCCGTCTCTCCCAATATCACTCCATCTCTCCTGATATCTGTCAATCTCAATCTCTGTCTCTCCGAATATCTCTCTGTCTCGCATAATATTTCTCAATCTCAATCTCCGTCACCCCTAATATCTCTCAATCTCAGTGTCTCCTAATATCTCTCCGTCTCCCTCAATATGTCTCAATCTCAATCTCAATCTCAATCTCAGTCCCTCCTAATATCTATCCGTCTCTCTAGATATCTCTTCTCTCCCAGTATCTCTAAATCGCGAGCTCCGTCTCTCCTAATATCTCTCCATCAATCCTGATATATCTCCGTCTCTCCTTATATCTCTCAATCTCTTTCTCTCTTAATATCTCTCCGTCTCTCCTAATAATTTTCAATCTCAATCTCTGTCTCCCCTAATGTCTTTTCGCAACTCCTGATATCTCTCTGTCTCTCCTAATATCTCTCAATCTCAATCTCCATCTCTCCAAATATCTCTCCGTCTCTCCTAATACCTCTCCTTCTCTCCTAATATCTCTCCAACTCTCCTAAAAATCTCCGTCTCTCCTAATATCTCTCCGTCTCTTCTAGCATCTCTCCGTCTCTCCGAATGTCTCTCCATCTCTCCTGATATCTCTCCATCTCTTCTATTATCTCTTAATCTCAATCTCTGTCTCTTGAAATATCTCTTAGTCTCTCCTTATATCTCACCGTCTCTCCTAATATTTTCCCGCCTCTCCTAATATATCTTCATCTCTCCTAATATCTCACCATCTCTCCCAATATCTCTCCATTTCTTCTAATTTCTCTCTATCTCCGTTTCTCCTAATATCTCTCAATCTCAATCTCCATCTCTCATATATCACTCTGTCTTTAATAACATCTCTCCGTCTCTCCTAATATCTCTCCGTCTCTCCTAATATCTCTCCATGTCTCCTGTTATCTCTGCGTATCTCTAATATCTCTCAATGTCAATCTCTGTCTCTCGTAATATCGAGCCATGTCATCTAGTATCGGTCCGTCTCTCTTATTATCTCTGAATCTATACTGATATCTCTCTGTCTCTCGTAATATCTATCTCTCCTGATATCTCTCCGTCTCTCCTAATGTCTCAATCTCAATCTCCGTCTCCTAATATCTCTAAGTGTCTACCAATATCTCTCTGTCTCTCCAAATATCTCTCTTTCTCTCCTAATATCTCTCCATCCCTCCTAATATCTCTCCATCTCTCCTAATATCTCTCGATCTCCATCTCTCTAATACATCTCAATCTCAATCTCCTGCTCTCCTAATATCTCGTGATCTCTCATATTATCTTTCATCTGTCGTAATATGTCTCCATCTCCTAATACCTCTTAATCTCCATCTCTCATAATATCTCTCCGTCTCTCCTAATATCTGTCTCTACTAACATCTCCCAATCTCTATCTCTCCAAATATCTCTGAATCTTTGACTCTCCTAATATCTTTCTGTCCCTCCTAATATCTCTCGGTCTGACCTAGTATCCCTCCGTCTCTCCTAATATGTCTCCATCTCTCCATGTATCTCTCAATCTCTCCTAATATCTCTCTATATCTTCTAAAATCTCTCAATCTCAATATCCATCTCTCCAAATATCTCTCCGTCTCTCCTAATATCTCTCCATCTCTCTTAATATATCTCCGTCTCTCCTAATATCTCTCCGTCTCTCCTAATATCCCTCCGTCTCTCCTAATATGTCTCCATCTCTCCAGATATCTCTCCATCTCTCCCCATATCTTTCTATATCTTCTAAAATCTCTCAATCTCCGTCTCTCCTAATTTCTCTCAACCTCAATCTGAATCTCTAAACCTCAATCTCAGTCCTTCCTTATATATCTCCGTCTCTCCTAATATTTCGCAATCCTAATCTCCTTCTCTCCAAATATATCTTTGTCTCTGTTAATATCTCCCCGCCTCTCCTTAATCCCCCCGTCTCTCGTAATACCTCTCCGTCTCTCCTAATGTCTCTCCATCTTTTCTAACATCTCTCAATCTCCGTCTCTCCAAATATCTTTCGATTTCAATATCCACCTCTCCTTATATCTCTCTCACTCCTGATATTTCTCCGTCTCTCTTTATATCTCTCCGTCTCTCCACATAACTCTCCATCTCTCGTGATATCTCTCCATCTATACTAATATCTCTCAATCACCGTCTCTCCTAATATCTCTCAATCTCAATCTCCATCTCTCCTCATATATCTATCTCTCCTCATATCTCTCAATCTCTCCTAATAAATCTCCATCTGTCCTGATATCTCTCTGTCTGTCCTACAAGCTCTCAATCTCAATCTTTGTTTCTCCTAATATCTCTCCGTCTCTCCTAATATCTGTCCGTCTGTCCTAATATCTATCCATCTATCCTGACATCTCTCCGTCTCTCCTAATAACTCTCCATCTCTCCTGATATCTCTCAGTCTCTCTGAATATCTCCCAATCTCAATCTCCGTCTCTCCTATTATCTCTTCTTCTCTCCTAATAACTCTCTGTCTATTGTAATATCTCACAATCTCTACTAATATCTTTGTCTCTCCTAATATCTCTCAATCCCAATCTCCGCATCTCCTAATATCTCTCTGTCTATCCGAATATCTCGCCGTCTGTACTAATATCTCTCTATCTGAATCTCCGCCTCTCCTAATATCTCTTCTGCTCTCCTAATAACTCCCCATCTCTCTAATATCTCTCCGTTTCTCCTAATATCTCTTAATCTCCATCTCCGTCTCTCGAAATATTTCTTCGTCTCTCCTTTTTCTGACCGTCTCCTATTATTTCCCCGCCTCTCCTAACATCTCTCCGTGTCTCCTAACAACTATCCATCTCTCCCAATATCTCTCCATCTCTTCTAATATTTCTCAATCTCCGTCTCTCCTAATATCTCTCCGCCTGTCCTATTATCTCTCCACCTCTACTAATATATCTCTATTATTTCTAATATCTCTCAATCTCCGTCTCTCCCATTATCTCTCAATCCCAATCTTCATCTCTCCTAATATCTCTCTGTCTCTCCCAATATATCTCTGTCTCTCCTAATATCTCTCAATCTCAATCTCCGTCTCTCCTAATATCTCTTCGTCTCTCGTAATACCTGTTCGTCTCTCCTAATATTTCTCCATCTATCCTGATATCTCTCTGTCTCTCCTAATATCTCTCCATCTCTCCTGCTATCTCGCCGTCTCTCCTAATATCACTCAATCTTAATCTCCGTCTCTCGTAATATTTTTCTTTTTCTCTTATTATCTCTCTGTCTCCTAATATCTCTCCGTCTCTCCAAACATATCTCTGTCTCTCCTAACATCTCTTCGTCTCTCCTAATATCTGTCTGTCTCTCCTATGTCTCTCGAACTCCGTCTCTCATAATACATCTCAATCTCCATCTCCTCCTCTCTTAATAGTTCTCCATCTCTCATAATAACTGTCATCTCTCGTAATATCTCTCCATCTCTCATATTATCTCACCGTCTCTCCTAATACCTCTCAATCTCCATCTATCTCTTAATATCTCTCAATCTCAATCTCCATCTCTCATATTATCTCTCCGAATCTTCTAATATTTATCGGTCAGTCCTAATATATCTGTGTCTCCCAATATCTCCAAATCTCTATCACTCCTAATATCTCTCATACTCTGTCTCTTCTAATATCTCTCAATCTCAATCTCCATCTCTTCTAATATCCCTCCATCTCTCCGTCTCTCCTAATATCTCACCGCCTCTCCTTATATCTCTCCATCATTCGTAATATCTCTCCGTCTCTCATAAAATCTCTCCATCTCTTCTTATATCTCTATATCTCCGTCTCTCCTTATATTTCTCAATCTCATTATCACCCTCTCCTAAAATCTCTGTCCCTCCTATTATCTCTCGTCTCTTCTAATATCCCTCCGTCTCTCCTGATATCTCTGAATCTTTATCTCCGTCTCTCCAAATATCTCTTCGTCTCTCCTAATCTCTCCCTGCCTCTCTTAAATCCACCGTCTCTCGTAATATCTCTCCGTCTCTCCTAATATCTCTCCATCTCTTATAATATCTCTCAATCTCCGTCTCTACTAATATCTTACAATTGCAATATTCACCTCTCCTAATATCTCTCTCTCCTAATAAATCTCCATCTCTCCTGATATCTCTCCATTTCTCTTAATATCTCAATCTCAATCTCCGTCTCTCCTAATATCTCTCCATCTCTCCTGATATCTCTCAATCTCAATCTCCATATCTCCTAATACCTTTCTGTCTTTCCTAATATCTCCTTGCCTCTCCTAATATCTCTCCATCATTCGTAATATCTCTCCGTCTCTCCTAATATCTCTCCATCTCTTCTAACATCTCTAAATCTCTGTCTCTCCTAATAACTCTCAATCTTATTATCACCCTCCCTTAAAATATCTCCGTCTCTTCTAATATCCCTCCGTCTATCCTAATATCTCTCCATCTCTCCTGATATCTCTCAATCTCTCCTAATATCTCTCAATCTCAAACTCCGTCTCTCCTAATATCTATCCATCTCTCCTGATATCTCTCAATCTCCGTCTCTACTTATATCTCTCAATTTCAATATTCACCTCTCCTAATATCTCTCTCTCATAATATCTCTCCGTCTCTCCTAATATCTCTCCGTCTCTCCTAACATCTCTCCATCTCTCCTGATATCTTTCCGTTTCTGCTAATATCTCTCAATCTATATCTGCGTCTCTCCTAATATCTCTCCATCTATCCTGATATATATCCGTCTCTCCTAATATCTCTCAATCTCAATCTCCGTCTCTCCTAATATCTTTCCGTCTCTCCTAATATCTTTTTGTCTCTCCTAATATCCCTCCATCTCTTCTGATATCTCTCCATCTGTTCAGATTTATCTCAGTCTCTATAATATCACTCAATCTCAATCTCCAACTCTCCTGATAGCTCTCCTTCTCTCCTAACAGCTCTCTGTCTCTTGTATTATCTCACCATCTCTACTAATATCTCTCCGTCTCTCCTAATATCTCTCAATCTGACTCTCTGCCTCTCCTAATATCTGTCCGTCTCGCCTCTCTAATATCTCTCTGTGTCTCCTAATATCTCTCAATCTCCATCTCTCCTAATATATCTCTGTCTCTCGTAATATCTCTGCGTCTCTCCTAATATCATAATCTCAATCTCCGGCTCCCTTAATATCTCTTCGCCTTTCCTAAAATCTCTCCTCTCCTAATTTCTCTCCATCTTTCCTAATATCTCTCTCTCTCCTAATATCTGTCAATCTCAATCTCCGTCTCCTAATATCTCTCTGCCTCTCCTAATATCTCTCCGTATCTCATAATATCTCTCCTCTCGTAATATCTCTACGTCTCTCCTAATATCTGTCTCTCCTAATACCTCTCTGTCTCTCCTAATATCTCTCCGTCTCTCCTAATATCACAATCTCAATCTCTGGCTCTCTTAATATCTCTTCGCCTTTCCTAAAATCTCTCCTCTCCTAATTTCTCTCCATCTTTCCTAATATCTCTCCGTCTCTCCTAATATCTGTCAATCTCAATCTCCGTCTCCTTAAATCTCTCTGTCTCTCCTAACATATCTCCGTCTCTACTATCTCTCCGCTTCTACTGATATCTCTCAATCTCAATCTCCGTCTCTCCTGATATCTCTCCTTCTCTCCTAATAGCTCTCTGTCTCTCATAATTTCTCACCATCTCTACTAATATCTTTCCGTCTCTCCTAATATCTCTCAACCTCAACCTCCGTATCTCCTGATATCTCTCCGTTTCTTCAAGTATCTCTCAATCGCAAGTTCCGTCTCTCCTAATATCTCTCCGTCTCTCCTAATATTTCTCCGTCTCTTTTATTATTTCTCCATCTCTCCTTATATGTCTCCATCTCTCCTAATATCTCTCAATCTCAATGTTCGTCGCTACAAATATCTCTTCGTCTCTCCTAATATCTCCCCGGCTATCCTAATATCTTTCCCTCTCTGCTAATATCTCTCAATCTCCATCTCTCCTAATTTCTCAATTTCAATATCCACCTCTCTTATTATCGCTCCCTCATCTAAAATCTCTCCATATCTCCTAATATCTCTCCATCTCTCCTGACATCTCAGTCTCTCCTAATATCTCTCAATCTCTATCTCCGTCTCTCCTGATATCTCTCCTCCTCTCCTAATAGCTCTCTGTCTCTCCTAATATCTCTTCGCCTATCGTAATGTCTCTCTGTCAATCCTAATATCTCTCAGTCTCTCCTAATATCTCCCAATCTCAATCTCTCCTAATATCTCTAGATCTCCGTCTCTCCTAATATCTCTGTCTCTTTTAAAATCTCCCGATCTCTATCACTCCTAATATCTCTTAATCTCTTTTTCTTCTAAAATCTCACAATCTCAATCTCCGTCTCTGCTAATACATCTCCCTCTCCTAATATCTCTCCATCTATACTGATATCTCTCCGTCTCCTAATATCTCTCCATTCTCTCCTAATATCTCCCCATCTCTTCTATAATCTCTGAATCTCTGTCTCTCCTAATATCTCTCAATCTCAATCTCCATCTCTCCTCATATCTCTCCGTCTCTCCTAAAAAATCTCCATATTTCCTGATATCTCTCCGTCTCCCCTAATATCTCTCAATCTCAATCTCTGTCTCTCCTAATGTATCTCCGTCTCTGCTAATATCTGTCCGTTTCTCCTAATATCTCTTAATCTCCGTCACTCTTATTATCCCTCTCTTATTATCCCTCTTATTATCTATCTGTCTCTCCTAATATTTCTCCCTCTCTCCTACTATCTCTGTGCCTCTTATAATATCTCCCTACCTCTACTGATATCTCTCCGTCTCTGCTAATATCTCTCAATCTCAATCTCCGTCTCTCCTAACACTCTCTGTATCTCCTAATACCTCTCCATCTCTCCTAATATCTCTCCATTTCTTCTAATATTTCTCTGCCTCTCCTAACATATTTCTGCCTCTCCTAATATCTCTCCGTCTCTCCTGATAATTCTCCATCTCTCCTGTTATCTCTCAATCTCAATCTCCGTCTCTCCTAATATCTCTCCGTCTCTCCTAATATCTGTACGCCTCTCCTGATATCTCTACGTCTCTCTTAATATCTCTCCATCTCTCCTGATATCTCACCGTCTCCTAATATATCTCAATCTCAATCTCCGTCTCCTAATATCTCCCCATCTCACTTCAATCTCCGTCTCTCCTAATATTTCTCCATCTCTCCTAATATCTCTCCGTCTCTCCTAATATCTCTCCGTCTCTCCTAACATCTCTCCACCTCAATGTCCGTCTCTCTATGATCTCTCCATCTCTCCTAATATCTCGCTGTCTCTCCTAACATCTCTCAACATCAATCTCCGCCTCTCCTAATATCTTCCCATCTCTCCTGATATCGCCCAATCTCAATCTCCGCCTCTCCAAATATCTCTCTGTCTCTCCTAATATCTCTCCGTCTCTCCTAATACCTCTCCGTCTCTCCTAATATCTCTCCATCTATTCTGATATATCTCCGTCTCTCCTAATATCTCTCAATCTCAATCTCCGTCTCTCCAAATATCTCTTCGTCACTCCTTATATCTCCCCGCCTCTCCTTATATCTCACCGTCTCTCGTATTATCTCACCTCTCTCCTAATATCTCTCGATCTCTTCTAATATCTCTCAATCTCCGTCTCTCCTTATATCTCTCAATTTCAATATCCACCTCTCTTATATCTCTGTCTCCTAATATCTCTCCTTCAGTCCTAAAATCTCTCAGTCTCTCTTATATCTCTCTGTCTCCTAATATCTCCCATTCTCTGTCTCCTGTAATATCTCACACTCTCAATCTCCCACTCTCCTAATATCTCTCCATTTCTTAATATCTCTCCATCCCTCCCAATATCTCTCAATCTCAGTCTCTCCTAATATCTTTCCGTTCTCTTAATATCTCTCAATATCAATCTCAATCTCAAATATTAGTCCCTCCTAATATCTCTCCGTCTCTTCGGATATCTCTCCGTTCCTCCTAGTATCTCTCAATCACAAGCTCCGTCTCTCCTACTATCTCTCCGTCTCTGCTAATATGTCTCCATCTATCCCGATATATCCCAGTCTCTCCTAATATCTCCCCGTCTCTCCTAATATCTCTCCACCTCTCGTACTATCTCTCCGTCTCTCAAAATATCTCTCCATATCTTCTAATATCTCTCAATCTCTGTCTCCTAATATCTCTCACTTTCAATATCACCTCTCCTATTATCTCTCTCTCTCCTAATGTTGCTCCTTCTCTCCTAATATCTCTTCGTCTCATATATTATCTCTCCATCTCTCCTGATATCAATCCGTCTCTCCTAATATCTCTCAATCTCAATTTCCGTCTCTCCTAATATCTCTCCGTCTACCCTAATATCTCCCATCTCTTCTAATAGCTCTCTATCTATGTCTCTTCTAATATCTCTAAGTCTCAATCTCCATCTCTCCTGATATATCTGTCTCTCCTCATATGTCTCCGTCTCTCCTAATAAATCTCCATCTCTCCTGATATCTCTCAATCTCATTCTCCGTCTCACCTAATATCTCTCCTTCACTCCTAATAACTCTATGTCTCTCGTAATACCTCACCATCTCTACTAATATCTCTCCGTCTTTCCGAATATCTCCCCATCTCTCCTAATACATCTCTGTCTCTCCTAATATCTTTCAAAATCCATCTCTCCTAATATCTCTCCATCTGTCCTAATATCTCTCCGTCTCTCCTAATATCTCTCAATCTCAATCTCCGTCTCCTAATATCTCTCCCTCTCTCCTAATATCTCTCAATCTCTTCTCATATCTCTCATTCTCCATCTCTCCTAATAACTCTCAATCTCAATCTCTTTCTTTCCTCATATCTCTCCGTCTCTCCTAATATCTCTCCATCTCTCCTGATATATCTGCGTCCCTCCTAATATCTCTCATCTCACTCTCCGGCTCTCTTATTATCTCTCCGTCTCTCCTAATATCTCCCCATCTCTTTTAATATTTCCCATTCTCAATCTCTCCTAATATCTCTCAATCTCAATCTCCCTCTCTCCTCATATCTCTCCTTCTCTCCTAATAAATCTCTATCTCTCATGATATCTCTCCGTCTCTCCAAATATCTCCCCATCTCTTCTAATATCTATCAATCTCCGTCTCTCCTAAAATCTCTCAACTCAATCTCCATCTCTCCTCATATCTCTCCGTCTCTCCTAATAAATATCCATCTCTCCTAATATCTCTCAATCTCAATGTCCATCTCTCCTTATATCTCTCCGTCTCTCGTAATAAATCTCCATCTCTCCTGATATCTCTCCATCTCTCCTAATATCTCTCAATCTCAATCTCTGTCTCTCCTAATGTCTCTCCGTCTCTGCTAATATCTGTCCATCTCTCCTAATATCTCTTAATTTCCATCTCTTCTAATATCTCTCAATTTAATTATCCATCTCACCTTATATCTATCTGTCTCTCCTAATATTTCTCCGTCTCTCCTACTATCTCTCCGCCTCTTATTATATCTCCCTACCTCTACTAATATCTCTCTGTTTCTCCTAATATCTGTCCGCTTCTCCTAATATCTCTCCATCTATCCTCATATCTCTCCGTCTTCTAAAATCTCTCAATCTCAATCTCCGTCTCTCCTAATATCTTTTCTTCTCTCCTAATATCTCTCAGTCTTTCGTAATATCTTTCCGTCTCTGCTAACATCTCTCCACCTCAATCTCCGTCTCTCCTAATATCTCTCCATCTCTCCTAATATCTCTCTGTCTAATCCTAACATCTCTCAACATCAATATCCGTCTCTCCTAATATGTTTCCATCTCTCCTGATATCCCCCAATCTCAATCTCCGCCTCTCCAAATATCTCTCTGTCTCTCCTAATATATCTCCGTCTCTCCGAATACCTCTCTGTCTCTTTTAATATTTCTCTATCTCTCCTAATATGTCTCTGTCTCTCCTAATATCTCTTCCTCTCTGCTAAAATCTCTCCGTCTCTCCTAATATCTCTCCATATATCCTGATATATCTCCATCTCCGAATATATCTCAATCTCAATCTCCGTCTCTCCAAATATCCCTTCGTCACTCCTAAAATCTCCCCGCCTCTCCTAATATCTCTCCGTCTCTCGTATTATCTCACCTCTCTCCTAATATCTCTCGATCTCTGCTAATATCTTTCCGTCTATCCTAATATCTCTTTTGTCTCTCCTAATATCCCTCCATCTGTTCTCATATGTGGGCTTGGTGGCACCGCCAGGAGCACAATGCTTACGCATGTACTCTTCATTGTACAGGTTTTGCTGGGTGCTCAAGAAAGCAGCCACGGCAGATTTCCGGCGCCTGCTGGCCACGTGGCGTCAGTGACTGGTGCAGTATCACACAGCGAATTCCCTCGTGGTATCTTGCTGTTGCCTACAACGACGTCATCGCTGCCGCCACACGTGGACGTCGTATCTCCTGCCTGCCTATCGGATCAACCGTTTGGCCAGCCAGCGACACCTACAACATCCTCCGAGCAGCATAAAAGGCAGCACGCACCTCGCGAAGACTTCAGTGGGCTTGGTGGCACCGCCAGGAGCACAATGCTTACGCATGTACTCTTCATTGTACAGGTTTTGCTGGGTGCTCAAGAAAGCAGCCACGGCAGATTTCCGGCGCCTGCTGGCCACGTGGCGTCAGTGACTGGTGCAGTATCACACAGCGAATTCCCTCGTGGTATCTTGCTGTTGCCTACAACGACGTCATCGCTGCCGCCACACATGGACGTCGTATCTCCTGCCTGCCTATCGGATCAACCGTTTGGCCAGCCAGCGACACCTACAACATCCTCCGAGCAGCATAAAAGGCAGCACGCACCTCGCGAAGACTTCAGTGCGCTTGGTGGCACCGCCAGGAGCACAATGCTTACGCATGTACTCTTCATTGTACAGGTTGGTGAAAAGTCGCATTATGTCAGCTCTGTAAAAAGCAACTGTCTGTGTTTTGTGGTGCTGCCGAGCCCCCGGTGTGCTTTCGCTTCTTGTATGGAGTGTGTCAGAGTGATTCGTTTGTTGCTAAAACTTAGCGGCGACGTTGAGGAGAATCCTGGCCCCGACAAATTAGAAAAGATGGCCAAAACTATTTCAGAAATGCAAGCATCGCAGGACGCATTACAAACGGCATTGAAAGACTTGCAGCAGAGACTTTCGGAGGTAGAAGCTGCACTGATGGCACTTAAACAGTCGGGCGACAAAGTAAGTAAATGTGAAGAATACGTTAAAAAGGAATGTGAAGGAGTCGCCCAACTGAACAAAAAGGTAGATGATTTAGAAAATAGAAGCCGTAGGAACAACATCGTAATTTTTGGATTAGACGAGGTCATGGATGAAAAAATGTTGATCTCGAACAGCGAATTACGAGAGAAATATTTCGCGACATTCTAGAGGTTCAAGTAAAATCTATTGAACGTGTACATCGCATTGGAAAGAAAATTGACGAACGAGCACGCCCCGTCATTTTGAGGTTTTATGACTTCACGGAAAAAATGGCTGTCCTACGCAACTGCTCTAAATTCAAAGGCACAAAGTCGAGTGTATCTATCTCTGAGGACTTTTCAAGGCCTGTTTGGGTACTACGTGGTAAATTATGGCAATCCGCTAAAAATGAGCGCGCAAGGGGGGATAAAGTGACACTTGTTTTCGACAAACTTAAGGTCAACGACGACGTATACACTTGGAATATAGCCGAAAATAAGAGGGTACTATTAAGCCGTGAGCAGCGCAGTCAGCCCATAGCTACATCTAGCCAGAATGCGTGACACAACCAGAAAAATGTGACGCTGTGTATGCTATCGCTTAACGCTAGAAGCATAGTTAACAAAACGGATAAGTTAGAAGAACTCATTTTGATGTACAACCCTGACGTAGTGATAATCACGGAGACATGGTTACACGCGGATGTGCATGATTCGGAAATTGTGCCTGCAACGTATGCCCTTCTTCGCGCAGACCGCGATGGTCGTGGCGGCGGTGTGGCAATCGCAATTAAACGCGGGATAGACTTCCATATTGAAAAAGGCATTCCAAATCATGAAAGCATCTGGTGCACGCTCAAAATAAATGATTCAGCGCTACTGATAGGCGGCATTTACCGGCGTCCTAACGCCTCTGATGACTATCTTTATCAACTTCATGAATTTCTAAATAGTATGATGTCTCATAGAACAAAAGTAGTACTTACCGGTGATTTCAATCTACCAGGTATTGATTGGACGAACTTTTCAGCAAGCACCAAGGAGGCAGTTAGCTCCCAACTACTGCTGAATACCGCCTTTAGCTTTTCCTTATCGCAAATAGTTCAACAGCCCACCCGCATCCAAGGTTCTTCTTCTTCACTTCTTGACTTGGCCCTTGTATCACAGTCTATAGACTCCGAAATTAGTGTCGAGGAGGGTATATCTGACCATAAACTGCTATTGATAAAGCTATTTCTTCATGGTTCTAGATTGAGACGTGACAGTTGCAATTCAAAAACAGTAGTTAAAATGTACAACCGAGCAGATGATGCAACCATTGTCGATTACCTTGAAAGAGTGTGGGATGGTTTCGTGACTAACAGTTGCGACACAGTGAACAATTTATGGTTGAAATTGAAACATGCCGTTGAATATTGTGAGGAGCATTTCATTCCATCTAAAACAAAGAGAGCAAAGCGTGACACACCCTGGGTAACACGGGACATCATTCATCTCAAACAAAAAGTGCAACGCATGCGCAAGCGTAGAGATAACCCCGCAATAATTCGTCAACTTTCCAACGAATTGCGCGCTAAACTGAAAAACGCCAGGAGCAACTTTTTTTCCACAACCCTAATTACCTTTATGAATCATGAGCCTCAAAAATTTTGGCGCTATCTGTCAAAACGTGATGACGCTGTTCAGCAAATAGAGGTCAATGGAAGTGTTGTACAGGACCTTCATGTTGTCGTCAACTCTTTTAACGAGTTTTTCCAGTCCGTCTTCTCGCGCATGCCCGGGTCAGTCCATATCCCATGTTATCACGAATCTGCGATGCCTGAAATTGTGATAACAGAACCGGGAATTCTTAACTTGTTGCTGAATATTGACATCAAAAAATCTATTGGCCCTGACAATATTTCGAACTCTTTTTTAAGACGATATGCAGAACAACTAACACCCTTTCTATGCTTCATCTTCAGAACGTCACTATCAACGGCTTTGCTCCCATCAGATTGGCTCTGCGCTAAAATAAAACCAGCTCACAAGGACGGGAATAAGTTTCTGGTAAATAACTACAGGCCGATATCACTAACAAGTTGCTGCTGTAAACTTCTAGAACATATTATCAATAAGGCAATAATGACATATCTTGAACAAAACCAGCTACTTTATCATAGACAGCACGGTTTCCGTAAAGGGCTTTCGACAGTCACCCAACTGCTTGAAATCATCCACGACTTCTCGTCGACAATTAATTCCAATGAACAAAGAGATGCAATCCTAATAGACCTGTCAAAGGCCTTCGACCGCGTCCCCCACTGCAAACTAATTGGTAAACTTCAAGCAATAGGCATTAATTCACAAGTTATCTCATGGATATCAGCCTACCTCCGCAACCGTATCCAATATGTAGAAATTAATAACATCAGATCGGACCAACTTGAAGTGTACTCAGGGGTACCCCAGGGATCCGTTTTAGGCCCCATTCTTTTCCTGATCTACGTGAATGATATACATACCTGCATTGATCCGAGCGTAACACTGAGGTTATTCGCAGATGACTGCATAATCTATACGGCTGTGCGGTCCATTGATGATCAAATGAAACTAAACACTTCCCTAGCGAACATTTCTACCTGGTGCGCAAAATGGGGGATGCAGATTAACGCAACCAAAACAAAAAGTATCACTATAACCCAGAAAAAACAGCCCCTATGCTTTAATTACGATATAGAAGGTCATATTTTAACTCAGACGGACAGTGTAAAATACCTAGGTGTAACAATTGCTAAAAACTTAAAGTGGAATATACATGTAAACAATATATGCGCTAAAGCATTGAGACAACTAGGATTTTTGCGACGAAAACTATCAGCGGCCCCTCCTAAAGCAAAACTAGCAGCGTACTCAACGCTAGTACGTCCCGTTCTTGAATACGCCAGCGTAGTATGGAACCCTCACCAGGCATACCTCATTGATAAGATAGAACACATACGAAATATGGCCCTCCGCTTCATTTACTCGAAATATTCACGGTACGATAGCATAACCGCACTCTGCAACCAAGCTTGCCTACCAACATTAAAATGCCGCAGACAGGTGTCATCTTTAAAGTTCCTTTATCTTCTTTATCACGGCGCCCTAAACATAGACAAAGACTCGTATATCCGGCCTCCTTTTTATCATTCACGTACAACCAGCCATAGCTGTAATATCAGGCCTTTTGTTCCTCGTAGTAACACATTCAAATTTTCCTATTTTCCACTAACCATAGAAACATGGAATAAATTACCTAGTGAAATTGTTGAAGCGCATTCTGTGGACATGTTTGTTGCTAAAGTTGAAACATTGTATAACTCTCAATAATAATGAAAGTGTGTTGACCTGTCAAATATAAACATACATCGCCTTTATTAGCCCTTGTATGCTAACACCTTTGAAGAGATTTGTTAAAGTGTCATATTTTTGCACTGTACCACTCCTGTATGAGCCTTTATTAGGCTTACAGTATGAATAAATAAATAAATAAATAAATATCTCTCAATCTGTTCAGATTTATCTCAGTCTCTGCTAATATCACTCAATCTCAATCTCCGTCTCTCCTGATATATCTCCTTCTCTCCTAACAGCTCTCTGTCTCTTGTATTATCTCACCATCTCTACTAATATCTCTCCATCTCTCCTAATATCTCTCAATCTGACTCTCCGCCTCTCTTAATATCTGTCCATCTCGTCTCTCTAATGTCTCTCCATGTCTCCTAATATCTCTTAATCTCCATCTCTCCTAATATCTCTTGATCTCAATCTCCGCCTCTCCTAATATCTCTTCGTCTCTCATAATATCTCTCCTTCTCTCGTAATATCAGTCCGTCTCTCCTAATATCTGTCTCTCTTAATATCTCTCTGTCTCTCCTAATATCTCTCCGTCTCTCCTAATATCACAATCTCAATCTCCGGCTCTCTTAATATCTCTTCGTCTTTCCTAAAATCTCTCCTTCACTCCAAATATCTCTCCATCTCTCCTAATATCTCTCGATCTCTTCTAATATCTCTCAATCTCTGTCTCTCCTTATACCTCTCAATTTCAATATCCACCTCTCTTGTATCTCCGTCTCCTAATATCTCTCCTTCAGTCGTAAAATCTCTTAGTCTCTCCTATATCTCTCTGTCTCCTAATATCTCCCATTCTCTGTCTCTTGTAATATCTCACAATCTCAATCTCCCGCTCTCCTAATATCTCTCCCTTTCTTGATATCTCTCCGTCCCTCCCAATATCTCTCAATCCCAGTCTCTCCTAATATCTTTCCGTCTCTCTTAATATATCTCAATATCAATCTCAATCTCAATGTCTCAATCTCAATCTCAGTCCCTCCTAATATCTCTCCGTCTCTCCGGATATCTCTCCGTTCCTCCTAGTATCTCTCAATCACAAGCTACGTCTCTCCTAATATCTCTCCGTCTCTCGTAATATGTCTCCATCTATCCCGATATATCTTAGTCGCTCCTAATATCTCCCCGTCTCTCCTAATATCTCTCCACCTCTCGTACTATCTCTCCATCTCTCAAAATATCTCTCCATATAAATCTAATATTTCTCAATCTCTGTCTCTCCTAATATCTCTCACTTTCAATATCCACCTCTTCTATTATCTCTCTCTCTCCTAATATTGCTCTGTCTCTCCTAATATCTCTCCGTCTCATATATTATCTCTCCATCTCTCCTGATATCACTCCGTCTCTCCTAATATCTCTCAATCTCAATTTCCGTCTCTCCTAATATCTCTCCGTCTACCCTAATATCCCCCATCTCTTCTAATAGCTCTCTATCTATGTCGCTTCTAATATCTCTAGGTCTCAATCTCCATCTCTCCTCATATATCTGTCTCTCCTCATATGTCTCCGTCTCTCCTAATAAATCTCCATCTCTCCTGATATCTCTCAATCTCATTCTCCGTCTCACCTAATATCTCTCCTTCACTCCTAATAACTCTATGTCTCTCGTAATACCTCACCATCTCTACTAATATCTCTCCGTGTTTCCGAATATCTCCCTATCTCTCCTAATACATCTCTGTCTCTCCTAATATCTTTCAAAATCCATCTCTCCTAATATATCTCCATCTGTCCTAATATCTCTCCGTCTCTCCTAATATCTCTCAATCTCAATCTCCGTCTCCTAAAATCTCTCCCTCTCTCCTAATATCTCTCAATCTCTTCTCATATCTCTCATTCTCCATCTCTCGTAATATCTCTCAATCTCAATCTCTTTCTTTCCTCATATCTCTCCGTCTCTCCTAATATCTCTCCATCTCTCCTGATATATCTGCGTCCCTCCTAATATATCTTATCTCACTCTCCGGCTCTCTTATTATCTCTCCGTCTCTCCTAATATCTCCCCATCTCTTTTAATATTTCCCATTCTCAATCTCTCCTAATATCTCTCAATCTCAATCTCCCTCTCTCCTCATATCTCTCCTTCTCTCCAAATAAATCTCTATCTCTCATGATATCTCTCCGTCTCTCCTAATATCTCCCCATCTCTTCTAATATCTATCAATCTCCATCTCTCCTAAAATCTCTCAACTCAATCTCCATCTCTCCTCATATCTCTCCGTCTCTCCTAATAAATAGCCATCTCTCCTAATATCTCTCAATCTCAATGTCCATCTCTCCTTATATCTCTCCGTCTCTCGTAATAAATCTCCATCTCTCCTGATATCTCTATCTCTCCTAATATCTCTCAATCTCAATCTCTGTCTCTCCCAATGTCTCTCCGTCTCTGCTAATATCTGTCCATCTCTCCTAATATCTCTTAATTTCCATCTCTTCTAATATCTCTCAATTTAATTATCCATCTCACCTAATATCTATCTGTCTCTCCTAATATTTCTCCGTCTCTCCTACTATCTCTCCGCTTCTTATTATATCTCCCTACCTCTACTAATATCTCTCTGTTTCTCCTAATATCTGTCCGCTTCTCCTAATATCTCTCCATCTATCCTCATATCTCTCCGTCTTCTAAAATCTCTCAATCTCAATCTCCGTCTCTCCTAATATCTTTCCTTCTCTCCTAATATCTCTCAGTCTTTCGTAATATCTTTCCGTCTCTGCTAACACCTCTCCACCTCAATCTCCGTCTCTCCTAATATCTCTCCATCTCTCCTAATATCTCTCTGTCTAATCCTAACATCTCTCAACATCAATATCCGTCTCTCCTAATATGTTTCCATCTCTCCTGATATCCCCCAATCTCAATCTCCGCCTCTCCAAATATCTCTCTGTCTCTCCTAATATATCTCCGTCTCTCCGAATACCTCTCTGTCTCTTTTAATATTTCTCTATCTCTCCTAATATGTCTCTGTCTCTCCTAATATCTCTTCCTCTCTGCTAAAATCTCTCCGTCTCTCCTAATATCTCTCCATCTATCCTGATATATCTCCATCTCCGAATATCTCTCAATCTCAATCTCCGTCTCTCCAAATATCCCTTCGTCACTCCTAAAATCTCCCCGCCTCTCCTAATATCTCTCCGTCTCTCGTATTATCTCACCTCTCTCCTAATATCTCTCGATCTCTGCTAATATCTTTCCGTCTATCCTAATATCTCTTCGTCTCTCCTAATATCCCTCCATCTCTTCTCATATCTCTCAATCTGTTCAGATTTATCTCAGTCTCTGCTAATATCACTCAATCTCAATCTCCGTCTCTCCTGATACATCTCCTTCTCTCCTAACAGCTCTCTGTCTCTTGTATTATCTCACCATCTCTACTAATATCTCTCCATCTCTCCTAATATCTCTCAATCTGACTCTCCGCCTCTCTTAATATCTGTCCGTCTCGTCTCTCTAATGTCTCTCCATGTCTCCTAATATCTCTTAATCTCCATCTCTCCTAATATCTCTTGATCTCAATCTCCGCCTCTCCTAATATCTCTTCGTCTCTCATAATATCTCTCCTTCTCTCGTAATATCTGTCCGTCTCTCCTAATATCTGTCTCTCTTAATATCTCTCTGTCTCTCCTAATATCTCTCCGTCTCTCCTAATATCACAATCTCAATCTCCGGCTCTCTTAATATCTCTTCGTCTTTCCTAAAATCTCTCCTTCACTCCAAATATCTCTCCATCTCTCCTAATATCTCTCTGTCTCTTCTAATATCTGTCAATCTCAATCTCCGTCTCCTAATATCTCTCTGTCTCTACTAATATCTCTCCGTCTCTACTATCTCTCCGCCTCTACTGATATCTCTCAATCTCAATCTCCATCTCTCCTGATATCTCTCCTTCTCTCTTAATAGCTCTCTGTCTCTCATAATTTCTCACCATCTCTACTGATATCTCTCCGTCTCTCCTAATATCTCTCAATCTCAATCTCCGTATCTCCTGATATCTCTCTGTCTCTCCTAGTATCTCTCAATCTCAATCTCCGTCTCCCCTAATATCTCTCCGTCTCTCCTAATATCTGTACGCCTCTCCTGATATCTCTACGTCTCTCTTAATATCTCTCCTTCTCTCCTGATATCTCACCGTCTCCTAATATATCTCAATCTCAATCTCCGTCTCCTAATATCTCCCCATCTCACCTCAATCTCCGTCTCTCCTAATATCTCTCCATCTCTCCTAATATCTCTCCGTCTCTCCTAATATCTCTCCACCTCAATTTCCGTCTCTCCTATGATCTCTCCATCTCTCCTAATATCTCTCTGTCTCTCCTAACATCTCTCAACATCAATCTCCGCCTCCCCTAATATCTTCCCATCTCTCCTGATATCGCCCAATCTCAATCTCCGCCTCTCCAAATATCTCTCTGTCTCTCCTAATATCTCTCCGTCTCTCCTAATACCTCTCCGTCTCTTTTAATATTTCTCTATCTCTCCTAATATGTCTCTGTCTCTCCAAATATCTCTTCGTCACTCCTAATATCTCCCCGCCTCTCCTTATATCTCTCCGTCACTCGTATTATCTCACCTCTCTCCTAATATCTCTCGATCTCTTCTAATATCTCTCAATCTCTGTCTCTCCTTATACCTCTCAATTTCAATATCCACCTCTCTTATATCTCTGTCTCCTAATATCTCTCCTTCAGTCGTAAAATCTCTTAGTCTCTCCTATATCTCTCTGTCTCCTAATATCTCCCATTCTCTGTCTCTTGTAATATCTCACAATCTCAATCTCCCGCTCTCCTAATATCTCTCCCTTTCTTGATATCTCTCCGTCCCTCCCAATATCTCTCAATCCCAGTCTCTCCTAATATCTTTCCGTCTCTGTTAATATATCTCAATATCAATCTCAATCTCAATGTCTCAATCTCAATCTCAGTCCCTCCTAATATCTCTCCGTCTCTCCGGATATCTCTCCGTTCCTCCTAGTATCTCTCAATCACAAGCTACGTCTCTCCTAATATCTCTCCGTCTCTCGTAATATGTCTCCATCTATCCCGATATATCTTAGTCGCTCCTAATATCTCCCCGTCTCTCCTAATATCTCTCCACCTCTCGTACTATCTCTCCGTCTCTCAAAATATCTCTCCATATATTCTAATATTTCTCAATCTCTGTCTCTCCTAATATCTCTCACTTTCAATATCCACCTCTTCTATTATCTCTCTCTCTCCTAATATTGCTCTGTCTCTCCTAATATCTCTCCGTCTCATATATTATCTCTCCATCTCTCCTGATATCACTCCGTCTCTCCTAATATCTCTCAATCTCAATTTCCGTCTCTCCTAATATCTCTCCGTCTACCCTAATATCCCCCATCTCTTCTAATAGCTCTCTATCTATGTCGCTTCTAATATCTCTAAGTCTCAATCTCCATCTCTCCTCATATATCTGTCTCTCCTCATATGTCTCCGTCTCTCCTAATAAATCTCCATCTCTCCTGATATCTCTCAATCTCATTCTCCGTCTCACCTAATATCTCTCCTTCACTCCTAATAACTCTATGTCTCTCGTAATACCTCACCATCTCTACTAATATCTCTCCGTGTTTCCGAATATCTCCCCATCTCTCCTAATACATCTCTGTCTCTCCTAATATCTTTCAAAATCCATCTCTCCTAATATATCTCCATCTGTCCTAATATCTCTCCGTCTCTCCTAATATCTCTCAATCTCAATCTCCGTCTCCTAAAATCTCTCCCTCTCTCCTAATATCTCTCAATCTCTTCTCATATCTCTCATTCTCCATCTCTCGTAATATCTCTCAATCTCAATCTCTTTCTTTCCTCATATCTCTCCGTCTCTCCTAATATCTCTCCATCTCTCCTGATATATCTGCGTCCCTCCTAATATCTCTTCATCTCACTCTCCGGCTCTCTTATTATCTCTCCGTCTCTCCTAATATCTCCCCATCTCTTTTAATATTTCCCATTCTCAATCTCTCCTAATATCTCTCAATCTCAATCTCCCTCTCTCCTCATATCTCTCCTTCTCTCCAAATAAATCTCTATCTCTCATGATATCTCTCCGTCTCTCCTAATATCTCCCCATCTCTTCTAATATCTATCAATCTCCATCTCTCCTAAAATCTCTCAAATCAATCTCCATCTCTCCTCATATCTCTCCGTCTCTCCTAATAAATATCCATCTCTCCTAATATCTCTCAATCTCAATGTCCACCTCTCCTTATATCTCTCCGTCTCTCGTAATAAATCTCCATCTCTCGTGATATCTCTTCATCTCTCCTAATATCTCTCAATCTCAATCTCTGTCTCTCCTGATGTCTCTCCGTCTCTGCTAATATCTGTCCATCTCTCCTAATATCTCTTAATTTCCATCTCTTCTAATATCTCCCAATTTAATTATCCATCTCACCTTATATCTATCTGTCTCTCCTAATATTTCTCCGTCTCTCCTACTATCTCTCCGCCTCTGATTATATCTCCCTACCTCTACTAATATCTCTCTGTTTCTCCTAATATCTGTCCGCTTCTCCTAATATCTCTCCATCTATCCTCATATCTCTTTCGTCTTCTAAAATCTCTCAATCTCAATCTCCGTCTCTCCTAATATCTTTCCTTCTCTCCTAATATCTCTCAGTCTTTCGTAATATCTTTCCGTCTCTGCTAACATCTCTCCACCTCAATCTCCGTCTCTCCTAATATCTCTCCATCTCTCCTAATATCTCTCTGTCTAATCCTAACATCTCTCAACATCAATATCCGTCTCTCCTAATATGTTTCCATCTCTCCTGATATCCCCCAATCTCAATCTCCGCCTCTCCAAATATCTCTCTGTCTCTCCTAATATACCTCCGTCTCTCCGAATAACTCTCTGTCTCTTTTAATATTTCTCTATCTCTCCTAATATGTCTCTGTCTCTCCTAATATATCTTCCTCTCTGCTAAAATCTCTCCGTCTCTCCTAATATCTCTCCATCTATCCTGATATATCTCCATCTCCGAATATATCTCAATCTCAATCTCCGTCTCTCCAAATATCCCTTCGTCACTCCTAAAATCTCCCCGCCTCTCCTAATATCTCTCCGTCTCTCGTATTATCTCACCTCTCTCCTAATATCTCTCGATCTCTGCTAATATCTTTCCGTCTATCCTAATATCTCTTCGTCTCTCCTAATATCCCTCCATCTCTTCTCATATCTCTCAATCTGTTCAGATTTATCTCAGTCTCTGCTAATATCACTCAATCTCAATCTCCGTCTCTCCTGATACATCTCCTTCTCTCCTAACAGCTCTCTGTCTCTTGTATTATCTCACCATCTCTACTAATATCTCTCCATCTCTCCTAATATCTCTCAATCTGACTCTCCGCCTCTCTTAATATCTGTCCGTCTCGTCTCTCTAATGTCTCTCCATGTCTCCTAATATCTCTTAATCTCCATCTCTCCTAATATCTCTTGATCTCAATCTCCGCCTCTCCTAATATCTCTTCGTCTCTCATAATATCTCTCCTTCTCTTGTAATATCTGTCCGTCTCTCCTAATATCTGTCTCTCTTAATATCTCTCTGTCTCTCCAAATATCTCTCCATCTCTCCTAATATCTCTCTGTCTCTTCTAATATCTGTCAATCTCAATCTCCGTCTCCTAATATCTCTCTGTCTCTACTAATATCTCTCCGTCTCTACTATCTCTCTGCCTCTACTGATATCTCTCAATCTCAATCTCCGTCGCTCCTGATATCTCTCCTTCTCTCCTAATAGCTCTCTGTCTCTCATAATTTCTCACCATCTCTACTGATATCTCTCCGTCTCTCCTTATATCTCTCAATCTCAATCTCCGTATCTCCTATCATCTCTCTGTCTCTCCTAGTATCTCTCAATCTCAATCTCCGTCTCCCCTAATATCTCTCCGTCTCTCCTAATATCTGTACGCCTCTCCTGATATCTCTACGTCTCTCTTAATATCTCTCCTTCTCTCTGATATCTCACCGT
>JABSTR010002331.1:0-31409 GCA_013339765.2 Haemaphysalis longicornis | reverse complement strand
AAAAAGGTTGTTAGCTGCACCATCATACACAGTGATGCTGTGTCAGCTTGAGTGACATTGTTTATGGCGGAATTTTGTCAAACTGTAAGCAAGTGCCAAGAAAATTCGAAGCCACGCATTTGGTCACAGTCCAACGCAACCACGTCCACGTCACGGGCAGTGCTGTCGCCATCACGCCCAGACCTGTGAGGCTGAGGCCTCCTTTAGTCCTGGGCAATTGTATGACCTGCCTCTTGACCTTCTATGGTTCGCTGCCCCAGAGAAAACGGAACACGACGAGCTCTGCCTCCCGCTGGGATCGCGCAGACACAGTCATTATAGAGGCAACGTAGGTCCCTAGGGTAAACAGAGAATTCCAAGTGATCCGGGCGCTAGCAGTCACCCTACAATTGAAACGAAACAACATCGGGAGCCTTCATTCGGAGCGTAATCGTAGTTTCGGGCCAATTGCTAAGCAAGAGACCGGTAGCGGAGATGCGATAGCCAAGAATTTTTGCCTCCGGGAGCCCGTGTTGAGGTTGCGGTATTGCACCGGGTAAGCACATCACCGAACACTTTGCGCACCGCTTGCCTGTCCCTACTCATCGATCTCGTCCAGTTCCATGCACAAAGCTCCCGCCTGTTTATTGCCGTATCAGGAAATGGAACGGGCGGGGCGCCTGGCGGAAAAATAAATCTACATGCAAGAGGGTCGGACGCGAGCCGCTCAAGAGCGGCTAGACAGCAAGAACATACTGGACGAGCTTTACCTGAAAGCCCTGCCTGAAGCCGACACCTAGTAAGAAGCTATGAAGACGTGACTATACATTAGGGGTGCAGCAGCTACCTATTTCCGAAGTGATCTGCTTTTATTATTCCACAACACTTCCTAAACACCCAATGAAGGTTTTGAGTCAACAAATCAAAGGACCTTCCCGCAAAAATTGAATTTATAAGCGTAGATGAACGCTTCAGTTTGCAGCAGTGCTTAGAAACGTAAACTTTTCGTTTTTAGAAACACCAAATATTTTGCACCAATTGCTGCCTTAAAAATGCAAAAACGTACGACAAAGTTCTTTATTTAGACCTATTTTTTTAACACACATTTTCTGTATATTAAAATTTATATAAACTTGATAATTGTTCTAAAAAATTTTGGTGGGCATAATAATTCTTTGAATAGGATGTATGATAGGAGTACAGAATGCAAAGGCATTTTTTCACTTTGCGGTCTCAGAGTGAACTCCTGCAGATGTGAACTATGCGTTTTGCAGCGTGGACTGCACCCACGTATTACGTGTTGATGTATCCGCAGGCACTTTGATGTAGGAGTTGCTGACATCATTAAGAAGTCAAGGATATGTAGGAAAAGAACATTAACCTGACATTTCATCGCAATTACGGAATTCACACGCTCACTTCGGTTAGTTATTAGTTCTTCTCACACCAATGGAATACTCAGAGTTACAATTTATGAGGTTAGTTTATCATGCCAGCGCCCTTAAAGTTCGTCTTTATAACCATATCACATGAAGACAAAATGTAGGGCCCCTGTAGTAGTGCTGAATATGCGATCTATTGGCCCTAACGTAAATGCGCAGCCTTGGATAGTTACGAAAATGAAATTTATTCGAAAAAATGCGTTTACATTTTTGTTGATCCTGATGTACGATACGATAGCATTCATTCATCATCGGTGAACGTTGTGGGACGTTGGTGAAATTCCCCAAATTAATAATTACGCAGATGTGAACGTGGCTTTATAAGTACACCCACCTTGCGCTTCCGCTGTGTTGTTTTGAAGGATACAGTTGGCACCAGATTTGCTCCCAATTGCATGTTAGTTCCACCCATATGGGTAAGTTTGTTTGCCCAGCCTTCTGCAGGGCATTTAAAGTGAAAGTCCCTAATGTCTATGTTGCAAGCCCTTGCACGTTGCGATGTTCACAAAGAGTTGATCAGAAGAAGACGAAGTTGCGGTAACCGACCAGCTTCACCCTAATATCCAGCGTCAATTGCGGTAGAAGCCAGACACAGTGATCTGGGATCGTGAGGCGGGAATGGATAACAGCAGTGTGGAAAAAAGCTGAGGGGAGTGGTCCAAGAAGAGGATGTAAGAAATCGCCGAAAGTGCGTAGAAATCGCAGAAAGGTGCAACAGCCCTACGGTACGAGCAAGTGGTTTTCAACACTACGCAGCACAACAAAAATAAAACAATCTGCGATACTAACAAGGAGATGCGCTACTGTAAAGAAACATTTTTATATAAGCAAGGCACATACAAAAAGATAAATAGGAATCTTACCATGTGACGTGGGTGCATTAGGCGGAACAACCGTGTGTACCTGCTGTATCATGCATGTATAACGAAAAAGTCTATCACCTTTGTCGCCAAAGGAACGTGAAACCAACACTTTGCTGGACGTTATGTTTCATCTTTGCAAGGACTGAGGCTTGGACATGTTGGTTCATGACTTGAAGGAGGGGAACAGCGCAAATTTGACAGCAACGGAAGAAGGTGACGACACGCACAGCGCTGAAGACTAACACGATAGTGTCTCTTATCACCATTGCTCGTCACACATTACCACTCGCTCTGCGCCACAAAAACACGTGCTGCACTAACCTGGGGTTAAAAAATCTAATTCTTTTTGGGACAGGGTCCGAGAGGGCTTGCTTACGCATTTATCTTTAAGCGGGCGATTTCGGCCGCTTCAAATATTTCTCTGGTGGTTTTAAGCGTATTTTTTCTATGACCTTTGTTTCAGAAAAAATAGGCTTGCATCCGCTAACACTACAGTCCCTACAGTGGAGGCCCCGGTGGCCACTGATTGCCTTGGTTACTTTGTAGTGGTGCTCTTTCAGTCTTTATTTAGGCACCTAGCCTGTTTCATCTATATATTGTTTACCACAGGACAGCGGAAATTAATAACTACAGATGTGAACGTCTTGCAGTCTACCCACCTTTTATGCTGTGTTGTTTTGAAGGAGCAGACTGCATCAGTTCTTGCGTTTTTGTTGACTCTTGGGCACATGGTTTGCCAATTTTTTGGGGCGGAAATACTACTTCCAACATTAGCGCGTTGCCGTTTTTTTTTTCAAGTTATGTGCAATTCGATGTAAGTAGGGAATCACAGTTATATTTTTGCTTCTGTTTTTATCTGATACTTGTAGGCTTCCCTGCGTGTTTCTTTTTATTTTTTCTAGAACGCTTCCGCTACGGGTGATAGCAACTGTTTTGGGTCCCCCGCTATCTGAAGTCTGTCATCTGCCTAATAAAACTGTCAGGCATACAGTGAATACATGATTTTTTTAAGGCGTTTTTAAGCACGTGCTAACTATCGACCTTTTAACCAGCTTGGAATGGGATGACTGAAACGAAGAAGTGGCTTGCTGGCGCGTGAATCATACGCCCAGCAAGATGTGCGTGTAGTCTCCTTCTTCTCGTGTCTGTCAAATTTGCGCTGTTCCCCTCCTTCGCGTCTTTGCAGTCTTACTGATGCCAGCCGTCATTCATAGCCCCTTGAAGCAACGTCTTATGCGCACGAACCAAATAGGCGCCTCCAGCCACTCTTGTGGGTAATATAGGCACGCTTCACCTGGATCCTTTTGCCAACTGCCTAAATTCCCTATTTTTCACCACACTTACGTACAGAGTATTCTCCGCACTTAAGTCTGTAGTTCGAAACCACGATAACTCTACGTAAGAACTGTATGCAATTTGTTTTTAGGACCGCCGCAATATGGCCAATTTTTTTCCTTTCTGGATACTTTAGAAACCAGAAAAAATTCCAGGAAACCACAGCCCTCGTTGTGTTAGGATGAATATAACGCTACTTTTTATGTGTTCAAGGCATATGCTATTCTTGTGATCCGCTGTATATTTGCCGCTGATTGAAAGTTTAAACGGTACCAAGTACATACCCCTTTACATCGCAATCATGACATATATGAAACAATGACCTCGAAAAAGCCAGTTCACTCATTATCGGCTCCTTGTTCACGATTGTATATACAATGGCCTTTGCTGGTTTGTGCGCATGTTTACTCTAATTATCATCCTTATCCTCTTCTATGCATGAGAGTTCATTACTCTTTCTCTTACTTTGTAATACCACACCTAGGTTCGTACATAAACTCCACTAGGGGGAACATGTCCCGCCGGTCGCGCAATTGTGACTTCTGGAAGTAGAATGACCAGTTTTTCTGTAAAACTGACAACTGTTATCGAAGACGTGTGTGCAAGATGAACATAGCAACTTTTCATGAGGTCCATCTTCGTAAGCTGGACAATAGAGTGGATGTGCTCTACTGGGGTTCTCTCTATGTAGATAACGCGAATCAAGTATAGCCACCACAAAATGTATACAACCTGTAGTATTCAAATGAGTGACTATTCAAATTTAATGGCACGCTTGAAACTTAAACTACTGAACTTTAAAGGCACAGGCATATTGTATTCGCACGATTTCGCTCCAGCTTAAAGATAAGATTGGAAAGAGTTGTTCAACAAAAAAATGAAAATTTGCAAACCCGCCGTGAATTTTCAGCTCATTTACGGTAAGAGCGGCGCAATATTAGAATAAAATGAGTTACCGTAGCACCTGGCAGTAGCACATTGCTGGACATACAATTACAAAGAAACAAGACCTAAAGGTTTGGCCGATTCCCTAGTACCAAGAGCCGCTGTAATATTAACAAACTTCGATGAAATTAGATAGTGTTTGTTTACCTTGAAAGCCGCAAGTTTTATTCATAAGCGAGAGCTGTAGTCATTCTGACAATTGTGACTTTGAAATATTGCCTATAGGGTATAACATTATTTTAGAGATAGAATCCGTATTGGGGTGGCGTAGTCATTACGTTTTAATAATGGCTCGGGGTTTTTGGGATTACCAGACATATTGGGAATGAAAGATGTGGTTTCCACAAAATGTCGCCGAAGACCACAACTTGGCAACTGGCACTTTGTGCAGCCCGTCTAATAGCGACGATGCGTTCGTGGAGAGTGGAGAAGGTTACTAAACTTTTATGCTTGAAGCAAAATTATTTCCCTAATCTTGGGCTGCGGGTGATCTTAATATTTAGTTGGTTAGCAGAGAGCCCAATTTCTCAAAGTTAGCTGAGCTGCATCGGCATCTTTTGCTATTGCGCTCGTACATAAGGTATTTGAACTTGTCAAGCCACCAAGATGTGTTCAAAATGGCGCGAAATGCACCAGTTGTCTTGTCTTGTTAACAGTGGTATTCTTCAATGCAGCCTGAAAACGCGTTGTTTAGTCTGATGCGATGCGACAGTACGTGTGAACTAGACAACAACTTCGCAGTATGCCGTCGATAACAAGACACCGCTATTTCAGTATTTGTGCGTGCTAGTAGCGTCGGAAGGGCTAGATGATCTTTAGAGTTCTTCCTCGTCTTTGTCATCCTCTGCCAATGCTAGGAATGTTCATTTAGCCCCGCCTTGGCTTTTCTAAAAAGGTTGCAGTTACATGTAATTATTCGTTTATAACATTCGAAAAGATATTAAATTGGAACCCAAGATTAATGTTCAAAAAAGAATTCGTGCGTTCGATGCGTAAAGTAAAGAAGGCGAGTAAAACGACCTAAAACGACTTAACGTCCGATAGCAGTACAGTTTGCAGGCTCCGTTTACTTTTTAAATAAAGCCAGAAAACAGTCAAATGGCAATATCAACTGGACTAAAAATTCAGTATTCCCAACTTCCTCCTCTCCAGAGTTTTGTATGCACTTTTTTACAAAATGAAGGACCTTGCCTAAACAACGTTGTAGTCGGCCATAAGCATTGTTATTCTAAAACGTAACTAAATAGTTTTGTAGAGTGGTTACCATTTGATGATAAAGTTAAAGCGACATTTCATCCCTCTTTTTTGCGCCACCTATCTATGATGTGTATGGAACCCTGAAAAAGGCACCTAGAATTCGCCCTATACCTATCACACGTCTCGACAGGAATGCCGAATTGCGCTCTAAATGGGTATATCTACTTTCAAAGAGGAGATTGAATGCGTGGAACTGCCCAGGGAGCTTGTATATGCAACAATTTACCAGGATTCAAAAGAACAGAATGAATTACTGCCCAACTACCCAATTACTAGAGGGCTAGGCCATTGCTGTGCACTTCCGGCAACGGGTTGTCATATACCAATTTTAAGCGCATCGCTGGTTATATCGCGTGCAACAACATGTTAAAAATCGACCGCAAGGTTCATGCAAGTTTTCAATTCTGACCCATCTGCCTGCAACACTTCGTGCCCTCGCATCAACACACACGTGCAACAGCAAGACCAAACAATTTCCCTCCAATTTCGAAAATTCATTTCATTGTGTTTGGCACCCTAACCATAATTTTTGGTTAAAACCTGTTGAGGGCAAGATGACACCGATGATGCAAGGATACCGCTCTTTCGTGACTAGAAGCATTTGTCTCATTTTGGCAACCACGCGTATGCAATCTCGATGTAAGCCCGAAATCCGCAGACGTATAATCTGGAAGGCCTCAACAATCTGTGTAATGGTCTCTTTAATTTCAAGTGTTTCCACGACGTCAGTTGCAACACACCACAAAAAAAAATTCATTTGGCGTTCATTGTGTGCCATACTGTGAAATAGAACGAGATTTTGATCAAGTTACTTAAACACGTCACTGAACAAAACACACAAATGGTGCTTAAAGTGGCAAAAGACTGTGAACCTAGAAAAACATTTTCAATTAATAAATCCCACGCAGAAAAATCTAGCGAACTCTCGATACGATCGATACTCTGTTACAACTTAAGAACAGCAATGGAAGTCACCGCTGTGCCTCGTCACAACAGCCGGACGTCACTCCGCCCGGCGCAACTAGGTCGTTACTTGGAATATTTTAAACATGGCACGGGCTGTTTTAGTGATTTTTTAGACTTCATACACTTATAAAGTACTACAGCGATGACAAACTACGTGAAAAAGGGCAGACGACATCAGGCATTCATAGCGGTCTCCTTTCAAAACGCGCGCCCCAGTTCACATACGGGTCCGTCGCTTAGGCGGAGTGATACCGTGCATGAGCTACCGCCGTTGTTAACTTGTTCCCGAGTAGTGAACTAGTTAAAAATACTGAGTTGTGTTTTTACTTCCAATTATGCGGTGGAATGAGCATATGTTGTACATTTCAAAAAACCCGATTAAAAATATCGGTTATTTGAAATAAACATTAGGGAATTCAACGAAGCGAGAGATTCTACTAGGACAGAGAAGTCGAATTGTACCTTGCAGGAATGTCGCATGTTAGCAACCCTGTGCGTAAACGAGCAATGGCTTACTAGAAGGCGTACAGCCAAAAGCCGACAGATTGCTTTTTATTTATACAGCAGTGTGGTACACCCTCATAGTGTCTTCTTTCGAGGGTTGAACTTCCAAAAATTTAACACGCGATGGCAATGCTCCGGGCTCAATATATTTTATCTAATAAGCCATGAAACATTTTGCGTAGAGAAAAGTCCCTAAATCACAATGACGGACCACTATCCGACGCATTTATATTAATAGAGAAAAGTTAGAAATTTTTCGTGTAGCACATACTTATTTAAATATCCCTTCTTTCTGCAAACAGTCTCATCTTTGAATTCCCTGCTATGCGGTATGGTTGAGTGCCCCATCCTCCAAATAATAATGAAACAACGTTCCATGTAACATTCCTTCTAATATATTTTCCTTGCATCTTCCTTAATGATACATTTTATGCGGCTCTGTACAAAACGTAGAAATTGATGTTGTGGACTTGCGTGTTTTTTGTGTGTGAATCATCTGTTTTCCGCCAAACCGCACTTACAAAAACGCATTTCTATGCTCTTGGAGCTTTCTAATCGGTACCTAGTAGATAGAGAGGGGTGATGGGGACTGGTTGTTAGCGCATTTCTGAATTATATTTTGGAGCTTACCTAGGTACCTATAAATTTCGCATAGAGCAGTGCATGGTGTTTAAAACAATAAATGCATTCCCACTTAATGCACGTACGTGCCTGTTTTTATTTTTTTCTGCGCGAATACCTTATTTTTGCCGCAGGATCAGTGACACTGCAGAAGGTTAGTCGATTCGTCTTGTAAAATTCAGTAATGTCCAGGTAGGTGGGACGGGGTGTCGGGGCTTCGTTGAACTGGGGGGCCCAGTGCACCAGTTCGCGAGCCTGTTGATGGCGTAGTCTTTGCCCGTTACAAAGGCATGGACTCTCGGTCCGTTGTACAGCAGTTATGAAGTAACCGTATCTTCGTAACTTCCTTTGTTGCCACCCTACGCGAAAAAGGTTGCGCCGGGTCGCATGAGCATTGGTCGTGAGGGTTTTGCTTGATTATTTAATGAGGGCTGTGGGAATGACAATTTTAGTTGCTTTTCCAGTCAAGGCTGTCTGGATGTACATGAATGTAAAGAAATGGTTTCTCCGCGTTCTCATGGCAATCATGGTTGTGCTCTCAGTGTAGTTCGCGGCATTGGTGGAGGGCGCTTCAGATCATTTGCCACATGCGTGTTTGCGGACATAGCTGCAGACGTTCCAGGTGCTTTTCTGCCCAAGTTGTCCTACTGGCTTTGTTTGCAACGTTCTCATAAATAAAAATGAATGCAGTAGTGATAAATGAATTACGTCTTGTATTGAGCTTTCAGTGTTGTTCAATGGGAAATTGATGAAATGAAAACAATGTACTTTACCTTAGGTTTCGGTATACTGAAGCATCGCCGACCGACGCTGAGAACAACCTGAAGACACCCTAAGGTGATTTATAACTATTGCGTGGCTCACCTGCCCTCCTATAGTCAGTCGCCCGGCTGGAGTGCGGCCGGAAGGTTTACACTTACTATTTCACAGATTAAATAAAAACAATCCATAGGGTGACTTTCGTAGGGTGAATGCTCAGGAAAATCACCCAGCACCTGAATGTTCCCTCCGTACTGCGGACTGTATAAAGCGTGATACGTTTAAAGACTTCGTGAACCAAGTTACGGAGTAACAACTTAACATTGCTCCCACAACGAACGGAGGTACGCACATATCCTCTAAGAAAACTCCCGCTGAGGATCTTCATGCTGGCAAAGGCTCCATCAATGAGCGGACGTAAAGAACAAACATCTTGCGAGACTCGGCACGAAAGCGAGCGCAGTAGTTAAGCTGCCCGCTTCCCCCTCTGGATGCGCAGGGAAACAGCGCGAATTTTTCAAACAGCAACGAGAATGCCGTGCAAAAGGCACGCAAAAAGAAATGTATCAGCAAGATCAATCAAGACTGTTCCAGAAACATGGTGTTGAGCACGCGCTTGCTTTACGGTGGCGGAATGTCCTGTTCGTGACTGCGGGAGCATAAGCAGAATAGTTCAAGCGCCTTCCTGAAGAACAACCAGAGTAGGAATCGTCAGCGCATCAAAGAGTTTCAAAGTAAAAGCAAATATTCTTTGCACACGGAACGGTGAATGTTGGAAACGTTAGGCATGTTTCCTGGAATAAACTTCGTACTTCGGTGGACTCGTATGCGATGTACTGAGCTAACGCCGTGATGTTTTTGAGTGCCCGGAGTTTTCATTTTGATTGCAAACAGGGCACAGATCTGGCTTCCATTTAAGATTGTCTAGTCATTTTATTGTCATTTTGCAATAATGAGTGAACCGAATAAGCGCATACGTGATCCGCTTTTGCACAGCGGTATATAAAATGTTGTGACGGGTTTGAAGGATCCCCGACTACGGTGAACATGAGGCGCCCCATGATGGAGGTGTTTTTCGGCAGGAGAAGGCCTTTACATGCCGGATAATCACAACCTCATTTTTGTTTTTCGTGTTCCTCAGAAAGCGCCCGCTGTTGCCGCCATCAAAACTGCACGTATGGTCTCAGTAGCACAACCAGACTGAGCCACCGCTCGGCTGGTCGCTTCCTATATTTTCTACAATGTTTCACATCTGTTTCACTGATAGATGCTCGATTTCAATTTGATGTGATATATTTCCAAATGTGACTTACGAGCCTATTCTGAGTGTGCCCTCTACTCGATGTGTGTTCTCGACTCGGCTGTATGCAACATAGCCCAAGCTGGTAAATTGAAACAAATACGTTCAAGCATTTCTTCCGCTGAAGGCTCGAACGGGGGTGGGACTCAGAAGAGGGCTTAGTCTCGATTATCGCATTTGTTAGTGTTCAAATGATATGTTTATGTGTCAGGTTAGTTACTTATATACGGAAATATTTCGTTTTACTGTCAACATGACGTGCTCCTTCCGGAACGTAAAAGATATTTCTTTTTTGTTCTTCGCAAATATCGATACTGCCCTGCTCACAGGGGTCCTTCAATACAGAAATTATTTTACGAAGCGTTCGAAAACACACTTATGCATAATGGAGCTGTGGGTCAGATAATATCCTCCAGCCAGTGCCTAAATACGCCCTCCATCATGGGTATTCAGGCAACATGAAATGATCCCCCGATGCCCCACAAAAAACCACCCCCAAATGGAGTAATGGACAGCACAACGTACTACTCTATATGCTGAAAAACTCCATAGCTTAGGGGAGTTCCTAAAATATTCGTTCCCAGCAGAGTAAATAAGAAATTCCTTGTGCGGAGTACACTAAAGGACAGACAATTTACTGCCTATCCGGTATACTTCTGTTCAGTGTGGTGCGCGGCCGACGGGACGTCACAGGTCGTTGGCTCAGTTGAAACTGAGCTACGACACGATTTGTGTCTGGAAGAATGCGCCTTTAGATTGTTAGTTTGCGGACTTATCAAGCTGACTAAAGTATCAATGAAATGAAATTAGCTCCACACAAGCGCACATGCGACTCTCCGCCAATTGGTAGGGTGGTAAAATATGTAAGGCCAAGTAAAGGCGGTAGAAAAGTAAGCTAAGCTAATTCAGGAACCTAAAAATAAATATATCGGAAAACTTTAATTGTGAAGAGTAAAACCTCAGTACGGTAACATCTTTCTTCACTGGGTGAACTAGAAGAGTGGTCAGCAGCAAGAGCACAAATTTGCGATATCTTTTTTACACGAGGATTGCAGTCGATAGAACTATGATGTTAATGGAATTTCTGGGACGCTTTCTGCAGAAGCGATTTTGATAAAATCATCATCGAGGCTGCAGCAAATGACGAAAATTTTCTTCCATAGTCCTGTCCACAAACCCGCCGCGGTGGCTCAGTGGCTAAGGCGTTGCGCTGCTGAGCACGAGGTCGCGGGTTCGATTCCCGGACGCGGCGGCCGCTTTTCTGATGGAGACGAAAAGCAAAAAACGCCCGTGTGTACGAGATTTCGGCGCACGATAAAGATCCCCAGGTGGTCAAAATCAATCCGGAGCCCTCCACTACGGCACGCCTCATCGCCTGCGTTGCGTCGGCGCGTTATACCCCACAATCAATCAATCAAGTCCTGTCCACAAAGGGGCTTCTCTATCTACACGTGCGTAACGGAGCACACTACCTTGCCATCTCAATGTACACACACCTGCTTAGTGCGGGCGGGCTGATAATGATATTAGGGTATCTTTTGAATGTCATGTTTCCGGCACATTTATTATAGATTACCTATCGGGTCGAATGTTTCATCGTAGCTGTGTGCATTCGTGTGTATAAATATTGGTTGTTTCCTTAAAAAAATTCATTCGGAAGTCAGCGCTCGTCCTGTGTGGCTCAGATTAAGTCTTTGTTTTCTGCTGCGCTGTATTGTTAAGATGAATCACCAACTAGCCAACTACTACACTGAAATAAGATTAAGCGCCATAGGATAAATTTTTATATTTTCCTACTTGGAAGCATTGTGGTTGTGGCGCAGTTCCATTGAGCCCAGTGTGCGTTGTTTGGGAATTCACAAGATACAATCACCGATATGGCGTGTTTGTGTGTATGCGTGTGTGCGTGCGTGCGTGTGTGTGTTCGTGCGCGCGCGTGTGTGCGTGCGTGCGTGTGGGTGTGCGTGTGTGTGTGTGTGTGTGCGTGTTTCTTTGTACTTCGGTAATGTTTTTTTCTTATTGAAGTTACCCTTATCCGATAAACTTCACTGCTCCACGAGCAACTAGGCAGAATACGTGCAGAGTGACACTGACGCGTTGGCTAGTTGTCGTTGGTGAGGTGAGGACATAAGCACCGACTGCTTTCAGGATAGAGAGAGACAGAGACAGAGAGAATATTTTTATTTCTCCCGCAGAGGCTGATCTACGGGTTCGCTCCGTGGAAGGCATCCGTAGTCCGGAATGCCTTACACGTGCCTTATGGCAGTTGTTGCAGGCACCGCCGACGGGGCATATTATTCCTTATTTCAAGCTGTATAAACTAAACATTGCTTTAGGGCAGTATGAACGATGAAAGGCGTGTATATTGTAACCTGTGTATGCAATTCAAAAGCAAACAGAAGATGAACAAATTCCCTTCGGTACCTCATAAAAGTAAGACGGTGACGATACCGAAGGATATGTATGTGTTTAGATGGCCCATTTAGGCTCTTGTCTCAACCAATACCAAAATGCTATTATTGCAGCACGTGAGCCAACAGTTCCCTTTAGGAAGGTTCCCGAAAATATAACAAAACTTTGCCTTCGCGGCATGCAATCATAGGAGATGACAAAACGTTTTATCATGGCGGCTAAACATGGCTAGCATGGGGGCTAACGTACGCTAACCCTCCCTGCCGCGGCGGATGCCTGGAATCAAATGAGCAGGGTGAGTATTCATTCCGCTGGGCCGAATGCTTGTGCTTTCCTGAGCCCGTGCGTTGCTTCAGGTAAGGGCGACCTGTTCACTCTTCCCGTGTACTCATGAGGAGTCCGGTCTTTGTTACCCGCCGCCGTACCGTTAGCGTGCCTAAGCCGCTGAACTAAAGATCTCTATATCACGACATTTGGCCGACGCTACTCGAATGCCGTCGCACGAATGACATCTACATAGAAACAGTGGAAAACCCCATGACTACCTTGGTTTTCTCCTAAGTGATTGGTGAAGTTTGAAAGTTTCCTTATTACCCCGGTCACGTATAAAACCTCCTGCAGATGGCATGTTGTGCAATCTGTCTGGCTACCATTTCTGCGTGTGTGCGTCCAACGCGCTGGTATAAGTACGTATGCACATATCACATTACAGCAGCGCCCGGAAACATCGTACGCGATTGAAACGCAATGAAACGAACAACCGGTGTGATTTTTTCTACTTGTTACGACGACGCCAATACAAATCCCAAGATCGCTTAGTAGTCCGAATCAGCAGGCTTTTCGTATTTCCCTCTTACGTAACACACTTCGGAGACTATAAAAAGTCCGTTAACGTTTTCTACGCTGCTTGATTAAAATTTTCATTTTGTTCGGCCTGTGTAAAGTCTCCTTCGACATGACTCTTTTTATGGCAGAAATTCTATAAGCACCATTTGGCAAAAACTATCGTGCAGGATAATTATAATCGGAAACCATTATTTCCAGACGTAGTAACTCGCACTGATGTCACAGTACACGTGTGTATTATTAATGGGTGTTCGCGGTGGAAGTGCGTGAATTTGGGTTACAGTATTGCCTCGGGATTCGACGAGAAAGCCGAGTGCGATGAAGAAAAATGGCGGTGGTATACATGCTGACAAGTATTATATCTCAAGTTAGGTTGCACGACGCGAGCAAGAGCGAGAACGCCAATGGCCGACGTCTCCTGCAGAATATAAAAACACGCCCTTTCACGGCAGTTCTCATGTTCCAGCATAAGCTCCTTAGCTGTGAAAGGTGATCGCCCCTAAGATAACACGAGGAGGAAGGCAGGGAAAGAACAAAAAGCGTATTCCCACAACGCCATTAAAACTGATATCACGTGGCCGCATGAAAAGCAGCAGCATAAGCAGTACGAGGGAGATTGAAGTCATTTTTCAGGGCTTCGCGCATGACACAACAAAGCGTTTTCATCGCAAAGATTTCAAAGCACATCCAATTAAGGGAAACTATGTGCCACAGCCCTTCTGCTGTACATTTGTATTAGCTTTTACAACCTATAAAAGTTAATAAGATACAGCCTGAATTTTTTTACTAGGTGCTCGATGCCTTAATTTATGAACCCAAGCGTGGCCATGGGAAAATATTCAGTTCCCATTATTTAAGCGATTGGAAACATTGTGTGTCTAGTAAATGCCACCTTACCGTGATGATCAGCATCAACATGAAGGGTACGAAATAATTGCTGCACTAAAAAATAAGAAGACCAATTTGTGGGTGCGTGGGAATCAAGTCTTGGTCACGGAGCCGAATCCAGGTTCATTGCCAATGTACTAAGTGGAAACACTGCGAGAAAAGAAAATAGTTCGGGTGATGAGTGGGCGTGACAAGTTCACGTGTGGCACAGGACAAGAATGGGGAAATAAAAGCCACGTACACATTAGATTCTATCAAAGCAGAGGGTCACGGGATATCCGGATTTGTGAAGGAATGATTATGCATGTCGAAGTATTTTGTAACAAAAGTTAAAGAAAGGCATGCGACGAAAGAGGCAAAATCTGTGCATAGATAAACAAGCTTGCTAACTGCTTGTATTTCGGCTTCTAATAGCGCAAACCTAGTTGTGTCTGAAGAATTTTCTGGTTGGCATAATTCGCTAAACATTAATTTAAAATAAAAAAGTTTCCTTTAAACTATTTTTCTCCAAACAAGAAGCGTGTTATCAAAAAAAAATAAACCCTATTTTCTTTTACTTCTATTTATCAGTTTTGAGGCCTCCGCTAGTTCACTTTGATCAGCCGTACTGGGCAATATCATATTCTGGCGCTGCGAAATAGGTTCTTTTGTTTGCCTAGTTAGTTTCCCAGTTTAATTTGTACATGCTGCTTCTCCATTAGCCGCTGCTTACTCGGTAATTGCTGTTGTTAGTTCATCATTTAGGGCCTCCACACTATCCTCTTTCTGAGTGTTACAAAGGGATATTTTAAACTCCTGCATCGTGTCTCTGACTGACTTGACGCGGGGTTTCTTACTTTTTAAGAGCTTCCTTCTTTCTTTTTTGAGATTTAGCCTTACTGTGCACCTAAACATCCTATGATTACTGCACCAAATCTTAGTTAATACCTCCACGTACTGCCGAATACCTGTGTTTTCCCTCAAAACAAAGTCTATTTCATCGTTTTGCAATCCCTTCGGGACCTTTCGAAGTCAATTTCCTAGTCTTGCATTCCATAAGAATGTGTTTAGGATTTAGAGGTTATTCCTCTCTGCAAATCCAGCCAGTGTATCACCTCGGGTCATGAGCAGCCTCCCGAACGGGTATGTGGCGACACCCCAGATGGTGTATGCGACCACACTCTCCCAAGGAGTATGTGCCAGTCAAGAAGTTATGAAGGCTGCCAACAGTGAAATGCACAGAGAGAGGAGAAGAGGAAGAGCAAAGAGGCAAGCTTTGGAGAACGTGGAGGATGTAGAAAAACGAGGCTACGCTCCTGGAACTTCCCCCGTGTCATTTAGGCCTGACTACACCTCAGGCCTACCAACAAATGCTCGAGCCGGTAATCCTGGAAGGAGACCCCGCACCAACGCATCGTCGGCAACTCCAGAAACAAGAACCAGTTGGGCTGCCAGGCTCACACACTAGGGCAACGCACTGACACCAGTAACACATCGCAAGTTGGGCTACGCTCCCTTGGCTGTTGGCAGTGACGGCTGGGCCCACTTCCTGCGAGCCTCTACGAGATCCGATGGTCGCCTTGATTCCTACACCAAACAGGAAGACATCTCCCGTAACGTGAGGCGGCACCATCCTTTAAAACGTTTAGGCGAATTCGAACCGACAGAACACTTTTTTGACTGTTTACCTTTACTCGACGTGTGCTCCCAAATATCATCTTCGTCAACCAAATATTTATTTGTGCATCCTGTCCACTTGTTTTATTGACGTGACAATTTGGCGAGCCTGCCAGGATCCATCATTTTGTATTGACACTATCAATTCACGCAGGTGGACTATGGATTCCGAAACACTGTTAGCCCGTACCGAGCCACTATTATTAACGAAAGAGGAGGCATTCGCTATTTCTGAAAGAGCAGTAGGGGAGAAGACGATGAGAGAGGAACAGAAAATGGCAGAAGGAAGATAGAGATCCAAAAATAAAACGTTAGGTTCAGCTTGCTGAATACACTGAATACTGAATACAGAAGGCAGAGGGCAGGCTTTGTGTCACCCCGAGCCCCAATGACCAGTCCAAAGACACTGATGTCACCATTCGACCAGAGCCAGGACAATATAGGAGCGTACCTTAAACGATTCGAAAGGATAGCCATATTCCAGTGCTCAGAAAGGTCTGAATGGGCAACAATATACAGTTGGTGCTTGGAAGGAGAGACAAAGCTAATCTTCGGGAGAATACCAGCGTCAGACTCTACCGACTACGACAAAGCAGAGTGCTCTCCTCAGAAGATTTCGACTAAGTGCAGAAGAGTTTAGACAGAAGTTCAGACTGTGCAAATCAGAAGATGCAGAGACACCCGACAGTTGGCTGCCCAGCACAGCAACTACCTTGATAGATGGATAGAGCTCTCTTGTACAGAATAGACGTACGAGGCAATTCGAAATAAAATCATAGAAGCGCAATTTATGCATTGCTGCACTACAAATTTATTTGCGTTTTTAAAAGAGAGACGAGTTCAGGCTTTAGATGACCTGGCTGAGTCGAGAGATGCATACATTGAAGCGGAGGGTTTGGATTATTTGGTTCAAATGAAAGACTTGACAGACAAGAAGCCGGAACAGAATTCAAACACTACAGAAACAACAGATTGTCTAGCAGGTTCCCGCCAGCCTAGAAAATGTTTCCCGTGTGATTGCGTCCGATATCTGGCAGAAGATGGTCCAACTAATAATGCAGGTGGCAAAGCAAACGCTATCTGCAACGTTTGCTATAAAAGGGGACGCAAGACTGAAGACTATGTTTAGGTCGCTTTTGTGTACACAGATCTGGACAGCAGGTATGCAGCAAAATTATGAGCTAAGAGAATAAGATAAGCCTGAAGCAGGAGTAGTCTGCTCAGCGATTGGCCAACTGGACGACGAAAAGTGGAGGCTCCGGGTTCCGTCCTTTCAAGCATTATCAGTAACTCCAAGTGACCTAGAACGCCAACAAGACCCATCTCTACGGGGCTGCTATTAGCAAGCAGGAACTCAGTGGAGACGGAATCGTACAGTGTTTGAGTTTCAAGTGGTAAATAAACTCCTTCATAGAAGGTACCAAATAAATTCTGGTGGAAAAGCCATGCAGCTGGTCGTATCGCGAGAGCTACGAGTTGCAAGTTTGGCAACACCACATGAGAACGTGGTGGCGGGGCACCAAAGGGTAAATCAAGCTCTTAGGAGAATCACCGAAGAGTTCTTTTCGCCTAACATGCAGACTGACACACGGCGTTATGTACTTGGTGGCACTGGGAAGGCACCGATGTTAATTCCGTTCTTCATCGTTGTGCAGGTCTCTTTGTGGCCTGCCGGTATCATTACCCGTTTCCAAAGAAAATGCCTTTCACGGGGACTGCGTTACTACTCCTGATCTGAACCGATGCGACCATCGAGGCCCGCAGCAGGACTCGGCATCCATCCTTCCTACGGCACTGCGCATGCTCCGACTGACCTTCCTGCCCGACATCGGCAACCACCTACCTCGACCGTATAAAATAAGGAGCACCAAACGTGCATCGTTCAGTGGACTTGGTGGCACCGGGAAGGAACCGATGTTAATTCCTGTCTTCATCGTTGTGCAGGTTAGTAACAAACATGCGGTTTCTTCCATACTAGATGACTCTCCAGTCCACAATTCCTGCTTGCCACAGTGTCGGATTGTATTGCTGTAATTAAGATGTTATTGATAGCTTCCGGCGATGTGGAACTTAATCCGGGGCCTTCCTCTGATTCAGAGTCGGAGTCTAGTTCCACCCAGCGAAATGTTAAAATTTTTTAAGGAGCAAGCCAAAACGAAGAAAAGATAGAAAGAATTAACCACGAACCTAAAACAAGTTCAATCAACGGTTGACAGCATTCAGAATAGGGTTACTTCTACTGAAAAAAAAATGGGTAAGCTGCAGTCATTTAAACAAAAACTTGCGGAATGCGAAACAACTTGTAGCAACACAACCGCACAGGTCTTAGAAATTTGGTCCAGGTAGACGACTTGGAAAATAGAAGCAGACGCAACAACCTTATTATACAGGGAATCAATGAGGAACCAGAATACGTCAAGTCAATGGAGGATCAAATTAAACATAAAGTATTTAAGGACGTTCTAGAAATTGAAGTTACATCGCTTGAACGAATTCACAGAATAGGAAAATACAAGAAGGACCAACACTGACCCGTTATTGTAAGATTTTACGATTTCGCCGAAAAAGCCAAAATCCTGTCCTCCTGCAATAAGCTGAAGGGAACTGAAATCGTGATTTCGAAAGACTTTTACAAAAGAATGCGAGATATACCTGCTAAACGTTGGCATTTTGCGGCCAACGAAAGAGGTAATGGCGTTGAAGTGTCGCGACTGTACGACAGGATAAAAATTGATGAAAATATTTTCGCTTGGGACTCTGTTAATAATCGCAGGATTGAGGTGGCATCGTCTGCGTCTGCGCAAAAGCCCTCAACAAAAAAGAAATCTCCGAAACGACAATACCACACCAAAAATCGTAGAATTATCTCGCTGAATGCCCGCAGCATTGTTAATAAAGTACAACTCCTGGAGAGCATAATAATAACTCAAGACCGCATATGTTAGTTATGACTGAAACCTGGTAACATGATTGCGTTCAAGATTCTGAATTAGTTCCCTGTTCGTACAAATTAATCCGAAAAGACAGAACAACGTAAGGATGGGGCGTAGCGATTGGTGTTATGAATAACCCAAAGTTCACTCGTCTAGATGATATCGATGACTATGAAAGTGTATGGGGTACAATACCTATCATCAAAAATTCATATTCTTGGTGGTGTATATCAACCGCCAAATTCTCCTCACGAATATATAAAGTTATGCATGACTACTTTGTTCAACGTACAAATTCACGGTCAAAAATAATTACATATGGAGATTTTAACCTGCCTGGTATTAACTGGTTTAAACTAGCTCACGATGGCAGAGAGGCAGCCAGTGCAGAATACCTTTTGCTAACTACATTCAGCTTTTCATTAAATCGATTGGTCTACTCAGGTACCCGAGTTACTGACGGTAGTTCTTCATTGCTTCATCTTGTGCTGGTAAGCCGTTCAATTGAAGATTGTGCAGTTCATGTTCAAGACGGTATCTCCGATCATAAGATGTTAATTTTGTCGTGTCCTTTTCCGTTTTCTCAGAAAACTACAACACCGAAGGTTACACTTGTCAGAGATTAAACGCCTGCAGGTGAGAGTGCTATATTTGCCTATCTGGAGTCTTGTTTTTATGAATTCGAAAAAAATGCAGGATGTAACCGCATTATGGTCACGCTTTAAGGAATTTATGGGCTACTGTGAAAGCCGCTATATTCCATTAAAAAGAAACGCGTTCATTGGGAGTACCCTTGGACTAAACGTGAGATAATACCGCGAAAACGGAAATCAAGCGACGCCGGAAGCGCGGAATGACCGGCGAGCTTCAAAAATTTATCAGTACCTTAAACGATAACATTCGCATTGCAAGGCTTCGCTTCGCTTGCAAGGCTTCGCATTGCAAGGCTTCGCCGTGATTCATGGACAGTGAGCCGCACAAATTCTGGCGCTACTTATCCAAAGAACGCCCTATCATTTCGCAACTTACATGCGCAAACAAAATCATAAGTGAGCCTGACTTCATCGCAAATGAATTCAACATGTTTTCCCAATCTGTCTTCACACGTATATCTTCTGAATCAACACTCCCACCATATTCCCACAACTTCCAGAACTTAGCCAGAACATGTAATTTACGAAACTGGAATCTTGTGCCTCGTGTCTAAACTAGATTTAAAGAAGTCACCGGGCCCCGACAATATGTCCAATAATTTATTAACAGATGTGCCGTTTGGATTAGCAAATACTTGTATAAATTGTACACGACACCTTTGGCAACACTGTCGATTCTTGGCGACTGGTTATGGGCAAAAGTTATTCCGATACATAAATCTGCATCCACACTTGAGGCTAGCAACTACCGTCCAGTTTCACTAACCACCACATGTTGCAAGATTTTAGAGCACATCATTTTTTATGCTATCAAAACACATTTAGAAAAGAATAACTTACTATACAGTCGGCAACATCGTTTTCGATCGGGTCTATCAACCGTAACCCAGCTTGCATAGATAACTAATGATATTTCTAACGTTAATAATGATAGAGGGCGACTGGACGCAATCTTTATCGATTTTTCAAAAACGTTTGATGTCATTCCCCACCATGACCTAATTACAAAAATGCGTGCAATAGGTATTGAGAGTAATATAATTTCATGGGGAGAGTGCTATCTGCGAAACCGCAAGCGATTCGTTGCCTTGAACGATGAGGTATCAAGCAATTTAAATGTTTTCTCTGGCGTCCCCCAAGGATCAGTTTGGGAACTAATTTTGTTCCTTATTTACATTAATGTCATTTATTTCAGCATTAACTCGCCCATTCAATTACGGCTATTCGCCGATAACTAAGTCATATCCACAACAATAAATACAATGGAAGACCAAGTTCAGCTGGATAACTCATTGCAATTATTTCATGCATGGTGAAAAAAGTGGAGAATGGCACTCAACGCCAGAAAAACTCTGAGCATAACTTTTACAAATTAGAAAACTCCACTAAACCTTGCCTACACTCTTGACATTAATGAACTTGGTAAAAGTAGCCACGTGAAATATTTGGGCGTAACGCTTACGTCTAACCTAAGCTGGGAGACGCACATTGAGGCTGTGTGTTCTAAAGAACAAGGAAAATTGGCGTTTTTAAGGATAAGGCTTCGTAATGCACATCCTCGAACGAAACTAACTGCCTAAAAATATCTTATAAGACCAGACCTTGAATAAGAAGATATCATTTCGGATCCATATCAAATATATTTGGTTAAGAAAATAGAACGGAATCAAAACTTGGCAGTTCGGTTCATTTTTTCAGATTATTTCTCGGCATACTAGGGTAACAAATCTGCGGAACAATCGCGGCAGATACCATAATCTGCAGAGACTCGATAGAGCCATTGACGGCGATTTCCACAATCTTTTTTCGAAGCTGAGGACTGGCGATACTGCGTTCTAGAATTTCGTGCGGATGTCACCGCAGCAGTTCGACTTCCTGGAAAGCCTTCTCCGGCCGCACATACAAGTTCAGGAGACGCCACTGCGACAATCTCTGTCATCAGCTGAGCGCTTGGCTATAATATTGAGGTAAGCATATTATCTGGAGGTTTCTGTCGTGTCCTCTGCTTGGAATGATATACGCGGGTGCTGGTGGGCTACTTTAACTGCGGAACTGTGTGGAGTGTTTTGGCGAAATGCTTATTTTGACGACGGAAAGCTGCTCTGTCATGTATAATTACGGCTTTCGCGTTCTGTTCACTGCGATGCGCATATGTTAAAGATAGTGTCACGTGCTCCGAAGCTCCTGTAAAAATTACATCTGGTTATACTGGTGAGCAGTACACCATTACGATATTCGCGCTGCGTTTCTGCATTGTTCTAAAGGTGTTTAGTGCAGTGTTCTGATTTCGTAACGAAACCTAGTCCACAAACAAACGGTTTTGATAAGCTTGGCAGTCACACAAGTTTTTGTGGGTGTGTCCGAAGTGAACATGACCGTTTATCTTGTCTCCTGTTCACAGCATTCGAACATAAACTGGGGCCCCTTGATAATAGCCCAATATGTAGTGCAGCTTCAAACTGCTGTTTGCGTTCGATGTATTTTTTACCTAGACACATTAGGGCGTTCAACAAAAGGCTGTATAAACATGCCAATTATATTCCAGGTTTTTGGCAATCGGAAACATCTACCAGTACCTGGCATACAGCTTCAGGGTTGGAAAATCAACGATCTCACAAGTGGTTCCTCAAGTGCGATTCGCCATATGGAAGGTTCTGCAACCAAGGGTCCTGAAACGGCCAGAAGATAGGAAACTGAAGGCTATTGCTGATGAGTTTATGTGGAGATGGAACTTCCCAAATTGTGTTGGTAGTATCGACGGGAAGCACATTCACTTGGACGCACCGCGAAACTCTGGTTCTGCGTACTTTAACTATAAGCGTAGCTTCAGCATCAACCTCATAGCATCCTGCCATGCAGGCTGTAGGTTTACCAGTGTTTACATAGGGGGAATTGGCAGGGAAAGCGATTGTGGTGTTTTCTCGGCGTGCGGGCTTGGAGACGTGGTTGACGATGCACAGGAAACGTTCCCATCCCCTGCGGCCTTGCCCAGTGGTGGCCCTGTTCTCCCATTTTTGATGGTAGGAGACGATGCGTTTCCTATAAAATTAAACTTAATGAAACCATATCCTGGTATTCAACAACCAAACACACCAAAGAGGGCCTACAACTACAGGCTTTGTCGAGCACGCCGATGCATTGAAAATGCATTCGGAAATTTGTGTTCACGATGTAGGGCGCTGCAGAACCTCATGAATCTGCTGCCAGATAATGCAGTTGCTGTCTCAGCTGCTTGCTGTTGCCTCCACAATTACTTTATGCACGAGGGGAGGTTGCCAGGTGGTTATATTGCCCACCGCAGTTTGGCGACACTACGAACAGGGCCGGTGTAGTTATCCCAGCTGAATGGAGAAGCAACACGCAGCCCCTGCAACAAAAATAATCGGCAGGGCTCAAAGACTTACTTTAAGAGAGCATCTGAAGTGAAAGACTGCTTTGCTGCCTATTTCCATGGTCCAGGTTCTGTGAGCTGGCAGTGGGTGTAAATGAATTCAAGTGAAGGTAATATGTTAATGCGGCCTGTGGCTAACCAAGCCGCATAAAAATGTGGGTAATGTGGGTAACCAAGCCAAGCCATGTCGGTAACCAAGCAAGGAGAAAATGACACGTCCCTAGCTGCAATGGCGCCGCCCGCGGCGGCCGGGGAATGCAGCGCCAGATTTCCCTCTGTATATATTAGTATGAAACTCTATGGCGTGCTCCCCTTTATGAGGTTTCAAATTTGCAGAAACCCGGTAATGCGAGATCGGAATCTATCAGAAGATCCAAGTTAGAGAAACGCGTACGTCGAGCCGAAGACGTATGTTTGTCGCGAGACCGTTACTGGGGGAAAGGCCATAAGAGATTTTAGTGCGGTTCAGGCACGGGCTACAAGAGATGACCTAATCCGTCAGCATGAGGAGGTAATCAATGTCAAAATAAATTTTAGATAAAATTATCCAGGCCCGCACACTGGCCTGAATGGTCAATCCAGAGCAGCTGGATTATTAGTAAAAGAAGGACTGTGATAACACGGTGGCAGAAATTTTGCAACCACTCTGGCAGCGCACTACATAGGTTCCTTATCGAAACTGTACTGTCAATCGACGGAACAACGATAGCGGACATCCCCGTTGGTTCTATGCATAACATGAATACTTGGGCTGTGAAGCAGGTGTTAAATGTGTCCGCTGACGCAAACACTATTTACGTACAACTTCGCAGTCTCTATGGAACGCTGAAGTAATAACGTGGGGCGTTTCATAATGTGAGAAGGAGTCGGTGGACGATGAAGAGGACACCAAACGGCCCTGCTGCAGCCGGAGCGTACAGAGAAATAGAATCGGGAGGCTGATCACGAGACGCCTGTCACGCAATGAGCTAGGCAGCGTGTCCATGTGATGTCGTTCTGGTAGATCCCGAGTAATCGCTTTAACTGCAGCTGGTAACGCGCTGAATGCGTAACCAGCTCTCGGGTTGGGCATTCATCTGGGGCTGGAATACCCGGCTTGTTAACAATGACGCGCCATCAAGAGAACCGATGGGCGTAGTCTCCGATGCCGGCCCGACGTCACGTACCTGGGCCGACGAGTCCGTAGAACCGTTCATGTAGCCATCCGCGACGTGACACCAAAGTGAACACCGCACACTTCACGATGAGTACGTGTCGTATTCGGGACAGAACACCGCAGCACGTTTCATCACTTTATTACGAACACTTCCTCGGTAGTTTTCGGTCCCCTTTAACGCTCTTATATTGAGTCTGGTACGCCCGGATATGCCCGTTACCACTCAGCCGTTTCGCCTTTTCAGTCATACATTAAATAGGTTAACGCCTCCACAATCTGGTCAGCGACTCCTGATTTCAAGTCAATCATGTGCGCATTCATACCGCATATGATATGTTCTCAAAAATTTGCGCTATTCCCCCTTCTGAAATTTCCTTCATAACTAATATCAATCTATCCCTGAGTTTATGTTTCTTTCCTGGATTGCGTTGTTGACGATCTTGTCTAAATGCTTAGCTTGTCACTAATCATGGACAGCCGTGAGGGTAATCGGGAAAAATGCGCCATTCCTCTATGTGAAGCAGAAAATACTCGTCTTCATTATTATACCGCGAAAACGTAGTGTTAACGAGAACGTAGCTTGGTTAGACCCACGCGACGGGTGCGTCAATATTAGGTCGAGTTTATCATGGCTTTGTTGCGTTCGCAATAACATCACACCTTGAAGAAAATTTGGAGGTTCGGCCGCTACATTCACGCATTCGCGCGGAATGCATATTTGCGTTTTTATAAAAAGGCTATCTAGCCAATAGGAACAACATTAGCGCGGGTGAAATATTCGGTTGCAGTAAGACGTTTTGGAAAATATATGTCGGGTGTCCACAAGCGGAAGCAGAAAAAATTCCCCGCATTTCCCCGAGGGGAAGAATGTGAAAGTGCGAATGCACGAGTTGAATTTGCGCGGTCGGTAATGTTCGCGAAAGAGAGATCACACACACACACACAACTACAAAGAAAGAAAGATGTATTGATTCACAGACACCTATTTGTGTTGTCGTTGTACTTGATTGCTAGAGCGGATCTCAGCTTTGAAATTTCGTGTCAGTACTCCTTTAAGCAGGTGCATTAGCCCTTCTCACGCCCGATTCTTGGCCAATCCCCTACGTGGGTATGTGCCATGTCAGCGGCCAGGCAGCGCGCGCCCATCTCCCCCCGTTGCCAAGGAAGACGAGGAGATTCCTGGCCAATCCCCCACGAGGGTATGTGCCATGTCAGCGGCCAGGCTGCGCGCGCCCATCTCCACGTGCGCGGACATCGCCAGTGGACGCAGGTTCAGGGTCGCTTAAGAAGGGCATTCGCACTTAATATCACTCAAGTTTCTGGGTCAGGTCCTGCTTACTGCAACAACCGCTTCTACCTTTCGTACCAAAAGCGCAATAATGAATCACAGGTTCTAGCTGTATGTTTAATGATGTTTATTTAAAGAAAGATGACGATACGACCACTTTATTTGGGCTGTGACGGAAGAAAATGACAAATTTATTCTTGCCATTGTGGGAGAACCATCCCTATTACGATAACATTTGGGTACGTGTGGTAACTGGGGCGGAAACATTGCTTCCAAAAGTAAGCTAAACCTTAAAAAAAACGGCGGCAAATTATTACAATGTTGTTTTGATTGCAGGAAAACGCACCGCATTAGAAATGTTTTAAGAAAGCCTGTTTTAAGAAACGGTCCTCAATCGAACTTCCCAACCAGCTCAGAAAGCTTCGGTGATAGAATATAACGCGACACAATTCCACACCACAAGATCGTTTGCAGTGAATAACGTATGCTATATGTTCACAAGATGAAGGATTTCGCTGTACGTATATTCCTGGGTTACCTTTATATTCATGGAAGCACAACCTCGGCAAATGCTTAGCGCCCCCACAAGAAATAAATTTCAACAGGGCGAACAAAAGTTTGCCTCAAGATAACACTGATTATTCAGAATTCTGCTCCTCGTGTAGGGTTTCTCTAGACTGACACCCCCTCGCCGGATGGCACCATGCTTCAGCGATTGCTGCGTTTTAGGAACTATAAGCAGCCATTTCTTCAGTTGAGTCCTCCAACGAAAATGAAGTCCAGTAAGTGTTGAAGACATGCGGCGAAAAGCAACGGCGATATGTGCCAGGATAGAAGGCGACGAGCCGCCACACTAACCAAAACTTTACGGTGACTATGCGTACTGGTTGGCTGCCAATGGGTGATTCCAGCTATCACATTGTAAGCATGTAGCCTGCCATGTAGTTCCGATTTGACTTCCACACGTCTCTCCTATAATATTTTCTTTTATCTTCGACACTTTCTTTCGGTATTTTGTGCCCAGGATACGGTTATGCAGTTGTGTCAATCGTTTAAATGTGTTACGATACCTTCTTAAAGCACCATCATCAGGGCTTCTCATAGCAGCATATACATGTAGATTTATTGCCGAGCCCGTATGTGTTCTTTGTGGGAAGTAGTTCATAAAAAACACTTCGTTTTCCTTTGCTGATTGGTACATTTATTTATTTTGTGCTCTCATTGGATGGATACGAACACGCCTGTGGAGCCATCAGTGTACGCCGTTACAAGAAAAATTTATCACTCAAAAAAGAGGGAGTATCGCACTGTGTAATTATGCAGATATTCGAAAGAAGGCGAAGGGCAATATTTGTGAATGAATCTGGTTAAAACTTACCACCGAGATACGCCTCTAGTTCTACTACGGTCTTGTAAATGTAATTTATTTCCCAGCGGCGAGATGACTTGGTGGTTTATCCCAGGCTCTACATCAATCTCGAATAAACGTGTTAAGGCAGAGGGCTTTGACGTTTTTTCATTTGAGTTCGCACAAAAACAGCTTCGACTTCCACCATCGTCGTCGTTAGACAGAGCAGTGCATTAATTTTGTATCTACTTTTGCACATCGATGCACCCCAATCCTAGTGCTAATATCTTACCCGTGTCAGAATGGCGCAATCGAATAGACATCGGCTTCAAAACGCGAGGAACCCAGTGTGGTTCCTCTCACAGGAAGACTTCATTGCGTGACGTAAAACACGATCGTCACCATGTTCAAAGTAGTTTGCTTGTCCTACACTGCGTTTTTTCGTGCGGAAGGACTCCATCAGTGATACATTGCAACTATCGGTTTATAAAAGAGCCTCTTTTCAGAAAAAACACACCCGCATTGAGTAGCGGCCTGAGGGAACATCGCCTCTTCGTGCCCCAGACTTGTGTATTTTGGGAGATAGAGAGTAAATACGGTGGTAGTTTTGGAAACCGTTACAATGGTAGAGGTTGATTTCCGTGGAGACAGGATGAATTTCGTCATTATACATGTATTTTGACATAACACAGAACAGAAAACGAAATCAAAACTACGTATTTCGTAAGGCTCAATCACGCCGATGTCAAACCCGAACTAATGAGCAAAGTAAATAAAAGTTGTCCTGACGCTTTAACCTGCTTACGTACTTCGAAGGCGAAATCCTGGATTTCTGTTGTGACAGGAAGCGTTAATGCTCATCCAACATGTCGATACAAACTTCTTTAGCCCATAATCATTGCTCCTTATTTCGCTTTAAATCCGCATTAATTATTAAAATTCCCCCGCAGTTTAACTCAATAGACCTTAATATTTGCGTTCATCACGCTTTCTTTATTTGGGTCCACCGAAAATTAGTTTTACTCGCAATAATCTTCCTGAAGCCAGCTCAATATATCTTTATTCAATGTAACTTTGCATAGCTAGCAATGCTTGAGCAATATTTCTCCCATCTTAATTAGGTATACTCCCAACCAAGTTTTCTTCAATACAACACCAAGTAATTAATCAAAAATTAAAGGCACACTTAAGGAAGAAAAGGTCACGATTTACCTGAAAGGTCATTCATTTTATAACACTCTGAGCTTTTGTTCGACTATCAACGATGCGCTGTTTCCTCGGAAATCCGTTAAGAAAGCAGGCAATTCTTCGCCCGGTTTCCTTTCATTTTTTCTTGACATAGACATCGTGCCACAAAGTAGGAGAGGGAAACCACAGGCACCCGCCGACCACCGAATTACCGAAATCTCCGTTTCAAATGTCGTGCAACCACGGCTTCAGGCGCGAGCTCGCTCATGTGGGAGCCTTCATTTCGCGACGTCTGTTGATCCCGTTCATCTCATGTTCTCTCATTCGCTTCGCCAATGTGGCCAGAAATACTCACTCGCTTTCCGCACCCGTGCCGAACGTTTTCGTTGACGAGGCTCGGCCCCGCCCAAACATAACAAGGTAGAGCTAGGCACGCAAAATTTACGCATGATTTATCAACAGCAGATTGCAGCAAATGGAAGAGCACAATATCCGATCCGTCATATAACCCGCTAAGTACCCCAAGCTTTCACGTAACTACACCAAGCTTTCACATGGGATAAGTTTCAAAACGGCCGCGGGAACGCTTGCTGCCGGGGATATTGCTTGCAGAAGCTCAGGCGTTCACCGTTGTAAGTTAACGACGTCGCTGATTGCGTACTAATGCTTTTCCCAAGCGAAACTGAAAGCATGATACCGACTATTAGGATTGAGGGACGCAACCTGTCTCGTAATATATATGAGCTGTAGTACACGTTCCTTGATATAGATGCGCTCAATGAAAATTTTCATTTACGTTCATTTCACATTCTCAACAACTTGTGAACCGTTTATTTGAGGAAAGCTCTCGCCTTTCACCGCATTTGTGACGTCACAAACCGAAGTACCCAAAAGCGTACGAGCGTCTTCACCTGTGTGCACGTGTCTGGTGTTTTCTGCCTTATTTCACATCTGCTAGTTGCGAGAATGGTATAGTAGATTTGCTGCACCATGATCTACCAATCGAGGCTTACTTGTTACCACCCTTTAGAGTCGCTTTAAATACATCTCTCTGTCCTCCCTCAAACCTGGAAATATCTTATCTTTACTGGAAGAAATGTTCTAAACAATCAAAGTAATTATTAGCTGAAATGGCATGCTAATAATTATCTTCTATTCGCATGCAGTGTAGTAACTCGTGTTTCCCCCCCCCCAAGGGTGCTGACTTTCATCAGTGCGACATCCTGCACCTGTTCTATACACTTGTGTTTAAATCTCGAAGAGCGCAAAGTAATTTTTGCAGAGGAAACCCTTACCCGCCCGACTCAGTCAAAAAAATCCCCCGTTGCGGAAATTGTTGAAATTGTCATTCGTTGAACAAATGTTTTGCCTCTGTAGGGAGTCGCAAATGTAGAGAGAAAATGCCTATGTCGTACAATGACATATCAGCCTTGCTCTTGGCGATATCCACCCGAGGTGCGTCTATTGTGCAATAACCGGACGTTTTTCTTTATAACATATGACTTTTTCCACACTCAGGTATGACAATAATGCCCAATACAAAAATAACAGACAGCCAACAATAAGCACAACAGTATAGTAAAATCATGCACCCCTCCGCAGACAGTGATAGGTGGACGCCAAGCTTTCTCGAGAGGGATTCCTTGGTAGTAGTTTCAAACTGGACTTCATTTCACAGATGACCGGGGCTTGGCTGCTTGACCTTTTATTTTGATTCGCAAACTGTTTGCACCTTTGATCGCAGCCAATTTTACTTCCACCCATTTCGGGATGTTTCAGCTCAGAGGAAGATTCACGTTAAAATAATGTCAACAGGAGGGATGCACGATTTTCAGCCTGATTGCACACGTCCATGCACCCCTCTCAAAATACAAACTGATGAGTCCGTGTTGGAATGGTCGGTTAGGATGGACGTCGGCGTCATAAATCGAGGGAGCCAGTTTCAATACCGACCATGTGCACAAATTTTTTCTTTAAAATCGCCCACTACCATCGTCGTCGTAACAGAAAACAGGGCCCGCATGCTCGAACAAACATGCTTTTGGCGGTCTTATGGGCAGTCTTGTCCTATACGCGGATTTTAGTCAGTTCACAAATAAGATTCAAATTAGCGCGCTTATCACGGGCAAGGTTCCAAGCAAAGCTCACAGTCCTGGGTTCAAGGATCCCCTATTGTGATGATACCATAACGTACGTAACCTACCACATTCACATTTCAAATCAATCGCAACACTGCCACCCCTATTTTCGTGGTTCCAACATGATACATTAAAAGAGCACCAATAATAGAAGGGTATGCTTCTGCTGGCAGCATAAAGATAGTGATAGATTAAATTTAAGTATTTACACGCACTTTTTTGCCAGAAAAGCGATAAAGAATTGTGACACGTTGCAGAAGCGGCTCCTGAACGATGTAGCAGTGCCGAAGGGTGCTTGTGTGGAAGTATAGGACAACCGGTGAGCTACCGGGTATCCTACGGGACAGCTTCTTTGCTCCTATATATTTGTATGAGAGTTGTAATTGGCTTTGCCCCTCCTTCACTGCAGCAGCGCATGGTGAACAAGGACGCAAGATCGCGTCACTGTTCATTGCACAAGCCAACATAGTAAACGCGGGATATATTACCTTGTTGCCTTTCATAATTGCTGTATTTCATATGTGCTAAGGTGGTTCAGACCTGGACAGTTCAAACACTTAACTGCGACAACACTGGGAGGCACAGACTCGTAGCTATGGGCGGTTTGCAGCAAGGGCGCCGCATGTCATCCCTGGCGATTGATTTTATGATGAATACAAAAACAACACATGTGTGTACTGCGATTTCGATTCGTGTTGAAGATCAAAAGAGGCATAAATAAATAGGCTGCCCTCCAATATACCGCGCTGATCAGAGCACAGATGCGGCTCCAAGCCATAAATGGCGCCAATCTTAAACGAGACCGGGATGTCCACAGTAGCAAGAAGACAAATATGCAGTGTCGTTGCATGTAATTCAATTGTTTACCCACATGTGCTTTTGTGGTATGTATCATTCTGCTAAAATGCAATTTCATTGCCGAGGTGAATTAGGCGGAACGTTTTATGCTACAAGGTGAAAAGCTGACATGTGATTTGGGTACCTTCGCGACTACACTGCGAACAATGTCTTTATTTGCTGTACGGCAGGCTTTTAAACTACGACAATGGAGATCCCCAAAAGCCTATCACTGAACCAATACGAAACCAAATGCGACACAACAATCATCAAATACATTCTTTGTTGCCGACTTCGCTGTATGATCATATTTATGCCTTGAGAACCACATTTTTTTGCATTAGTCACGTAATACCGCTTATCCCCGATCCGAATCCTTCACGACCCACTAGTGAAGTCCAATGCATAGCACCATTATTGCACAAAACTATTCGGCTCTAAACGCAATCGATAGTTTAATGCGTGTCATTGAGCGCGTGTGTGCGTAAGTCTTTGAGTGTGAATGAGCGATTTGAAAGGTGGTTGCTGCAGAGTTTACAATTCAAGGAGCTCTTTGAGACGCAGAAAATGTTCATGTGGGCAAATGACATGTTGGGAGCGACACTGCGTTGGCGATTCCGGCGCCCTATAATGTATCAGTAACAAGTGTATTGTGAACGCTCCATATTTAACTGCCCCCAAAATTTGCATTTGCACATTGTGGG